>CAJNDV010001259.1:14815-40850 GCA_905221635.1 Symbiodinium sp. CCMP2456
AGTCGTTCTTAGTCTATTCCACTACAAGTTTTAGCATGTTATCGTATAGTCGTGTATGATTATTATTGTTCGTATGTTAACGTGAGCCCCCTGTCATATAGGAGTCCACTTCAAGTCCACTTCCACAGGAAACCTACGCACTTGCTGCCACCTGTACCTCAAGAACCCCAAACCCACCGTTTTTGTAGGTTCTTATTATAACCCCTAATATGGGGATTTATAGGGACCCTACAAAAAAGTAGGTTTTGGGTTCTTAAGGTAAGCCTGTAACCCCATGCATGATTTTTGATGGGGAACTCCTTTGCATCGTACTATGCTCTATCCTAAATCCTAAAGCCTAAGCCTAAGCCCTAAACCCAGCTGAAGCCGCAGGGAGTCTAGGAAGAGCGCTAGGCTGCAAGGCTCCTTTGAACCAGGAAGGGACCTGTAATGCCGCGTGGAAGACCATCAGTTCAGGGTTTGGGGCTTAGGGCGTGCATCCGACTTTCCCGGCTGATGATCAGAGCCTGGGTTCAAAAAGGGCGTGCATGTCAGGCCACCAGGGCTTCAGGCAGGGTTCAGGGCTGCCTGGGTTTGAAGAGAGAGGTTGAGAGACTGTAGGCACCTGGATAAACAGGTCGGTGTCTGCCCCACTGCCCCACTACTACTGGTTATCAGACGCGAACTTGAAAACACACCGGAACCCTAAACCCTAAACATTATATTGGCTTTTAGAGTTTGAGATACCCAAAGGCGTAAACTCCGAATCTGCGAAAGACGGAGACTGAATCTGTATCCTGAGAGCCCTCGGATCCTCAGGGCCCAATCCCCAGCTCCTAAAACCCTCAGACTTCCTGACGGGGATGATTGAGGTTTAGGGTTTGGGGGTTTTAGGGTTCAGGGTTTAGGGTTTAGCGGTCGCGAGCTGAGACAGAGCAGTGCTGAGGCGGCTAGCAGGTTGTCTTTTCGATGATTCCCCGAAGTGGTGACGCGCGGTCGTGTAGTCCTGGCCACTGTTGGCCGCTGCGGCCACGCAGCCAGATGATGGACACTTTACCCAGAGGCTCCAAAGTAGTTCCTTTTTGGGTTTGTTATGGTTTTTTGGTAAGGAATTATAGTATACTATCCAAAAAGGAACTACATAGGAGCCCTTGGGTAGAAAAAAGCAGCTCAACAAAAACAAAACCCTCAACTCCCTAAAGACCCCTGACCCTAGATCCTGAACCATCAAACCTCTAAGCCCTCAACCCCTGAACCCTAAACCCTAAACCCTAAACCCTTAACCATCAAACCTCTAAACCCTAAACTCTTAACCATCAAACCTCTAAGCCCTAAACCCCTGAATCCTAAACCCTAAACCCTAAACCCCTGAACCCTAACCCCCTAAACCTTAAACCCCTGAACCCTGAACCCTAAACCCCCGAACCCTAAACCCTAAACCCTGACATCCAAAAGGCCCTCAAAAAAAGGACCCTCAACCCTAAACCCTTTCGAAGACCCAGGCCATGGTCGGTGCTGCTTCTGTCCTGGGGGGAGTCTGCCGGGTGACCATCTCCCTCGTTGTGATCATGCTCCTTGGGTTTAGGGTTTAGGGTTTGGGGTTTGGGGGTTTGGGGGTTTCGGGTTTAGGGTTTACGTTTTTTGGGTTGAGGGGTGTAGAATATAGGGGCTGTAGGAGAGAGCGTGCAGTCCTCGCACAATTTTCAATGTAACATACCCGCAGAACCCAAGTGCCCTGTTCTATTGGTTTAATATAAGCTCTCATACCTGGCATGTGCTTTCGTTTTATCATGTAATTTTATTGTGTCGCGGCCTCCGGTTTGTCTGGCATCTAAGCTTTGGAGTTTGTCGCGTGCCCTCCCTCCCCCTCCCCACCGGCGCCTGCAAGGTACCCTTGACGGAGCTTTCATTGAAGTTTCCTAGTTTCAATCATCCCACATGTAGGGCTCCTGTGGAAGACTTTGTGAGAGCGCAGTCGCTGTATAGCAGAGGTGCTCTCGATCATGTAAGCTGTGCACATATGATAAGAAGCATCTACAAGTCAATAGTCTTGGTCGCTCACTGTCCTGAGCTGAGCTACCGCAGCTGGCGGCTACTCACAGGTTTGTAAGGGGGGTTGTTAATCAGGGATCTACATGGTGGGCTTTGATGTGCTTTCCCAAACAGTCTTCAACAGCATTCAATGGTTTTTGTCGAGGCCGGGAACGTCAAACGTCAAGAGTCTGCTCAAATTTGTCGCGCGGCCGGGGGGCCGCGAGGACCCAACAGCCCAAAGAAACGTGTTCTTTCGTTGCCGCCTGCGGCTGTGGGTCGGGGATGCAGCTACAACACTCAGACCCTAAGGCCCGAATACCCGGAAGCCCAAGCCCGCGGATAAGAAACCAATGGTCTAAGCCCTTAAAGTCCAACTCCCACGAAGACAGAAGCACAAAGACCCTAAGCCTTAAGCACCCAAGTAATATAGGAGCCTAAAAAACCACCAATACTATTTTGGGGGGTCCTTGCTTTACATATACTACTAGTATAAAAGGAGCTCCAAAACCCCATTCAAATTATTAAGGCCCCTACATTATCCCCTATCCCCATCACAACCCCCACCGAGTTTTCCCACCCCTAAACACCCTAAACACCCTAAAACCCTAAAACGAGTCCCCTAAGTCGGTCAGGTTCGAGCTCACAGGCGGCCTCTACCTCATCGTGCCCTTTATGATTGCCTCTCGGTACAAACGGTTTAGGGTTTCGGGTTTTTTGGTGTTTAGGGTTAGGGTTTTAGGGTTTAAGGTTTAGGGTTTAGGGTTTAGGGTTAGGGTTTTAGGGTTAGGGTTTTAGGGTTTAAAGTTTAGAGGCCCTGAGCTTTTGGTTCTGGCGTCGACGGCTTCAGGGTTTTTGGGCATTTTGGGTTGAAGAGCTTGGCTTGGACATTTCGGAGGGTAGACTCTAGATAGATCCCAGAAACTGGGGATTAGGATTTAGAGGTTAGACTTGAAGAGATTAAAGCAAATTGCTAGGGTCACCCTACACCATCAATTCCGCAGGCGGTTTTGGCAGCGAAGTGGGTGGGGGACCAGTACAATCGCAGCATCTACGACTGTGTGATCTCCTTGCGCGGATATCCGTGCCCCGACAGAAAGGGTTTAGATTGAGGAGGCTTCGTGCCACAGCTTCAGAATCAACAACCATATGGGTCTGAATTCTGAATGCTTGATCTTTGGGACAGCGTTTCCCTCTCAGGATAGTTATAACCCTAAAGGTCCAAGTGCCCAAATAGTAGGGTTTCAAGGTCCAAAAACCATGGATTTTGGGACCTAAAACCTTACTATTTGGGTACTCGGACCCTCTGGGTAATAAGGCTTTTCCACACTCCATGACCACGAAGCCCGCGCCGCTCGCTCCTTTGCTCTCCGCTGATTTCATTCAGTGTGCCCCCCCCTGTCTCGGGTTTCGGGTTCCCCTGTCTAGGGTTTCGGGTTCCCCTGTCTAGGGTTTTGGGTTCCCCTGATTTCACCAACATGCAGCTCAAACAACCACTTTTTGCGGGGGTTTATTATGAGCACATTAACTGGGATATCAGTATAGTATATATATATATATATATAATTATGCAGCTATACCTAGTACTAGTTATGACCCTACTTACGAAGTCCCCTGACCCTCCAGGGGAATCCCTTGGGCCTTTACTGAGACGTTGCGTCTTGAGTAGACGAGTCCGGAGTCAGACAAGGGAGCCCATTGTCTCCATGTTGTCTGCACGTCTATGACCTGAAACCCTAAACCCTAAGCCCCTGTGACCTTAGAAAGCCTGTCAGACGTGGTGGCCCGTCAGTATGAAGGTGCTGCTGGGGGCGCCTAGGCTTTCGGATCTCGGCTCTGCGTGCTGATTCTGTGAGACGAGACGTGCACAACTCGATACCCCAAGGCGGATACACATTGGTTCCGGCTTGACACGAAAATCATGCCGAAAGCCCTACACCCTAAACCCTACATCATAAACTTTTGCAGGCCTCGTAGAAAAAGGAGCGCAAACACGCTGTCATACTTTGAAGCTCTGCCCTAATCAGGTATTTGCACGAACCAGACGACGTTACCTACTCAGCGAGGGCTTGTGACATTATGCAAGAGGCTGGAGTTTCCCTGCTGAAAAGGGTGTTCCCACAGTTGCCAGGGGGGCTCATTCAGGATTGAGCAGGCGCAAAACAAGGTTTTATGAAGAGATACGGTTGAGGGTCTGAGGTTAATATCGCGGCCTCAAAAATTACCTCTACTCTTTTGGGGGTTCCTTGTTATAACACTAGTGTACTACATACCCCAAAGCCCAAGTCTCATGATTAAGGCCTCTACATCAGACAGTTTGGGTTCAGGGCATACCCAAGGGCTCCTATGTAGTTCCTTTTTGGCTAGTATACTATAATTCCTTACCAAAAAACCATAACAAAAAGGAACTACTTTGGAGCCTCTGGGTAGGGCCCACAGTCACAGTCCATTCACGTTCGCCTGCTGGGAAAGCAAGCTCGGAGTCGGGGTGTTTATAGTTAAGGCCATTACCTGGACCCTAAAGAACCAACCTTTTTAGGGTTCTTTATTATGGTTTCTTTATATAAGTCCTTAAGGCAGGTTTTCTTTATATAAGTCCTTAAAAAGGCAGGTTAAGGCAGGGTATTTGGGGTTAAGGAAGGCTTATCTATACCTCTAGTCACTCTAGTCTCCATTGTAATTCCTTTTTGAGGATACCTTATAGAATCCTTAATATATAATTGGTTAACCCCAAAAAGGAACTACAATGGAGACTATAGTTAAGGATAGCTGTCTAAAGTAGGGTGTCAGTTTAGGTCTCCCAAAATGGGAGTTTCCGGAAATGAGGGGTACCTTATTTTGGGGTCCTTATAATAAGGATCCTACTATTTAGGGTACTATATTAGGGTCCCCCATTTTCGGAAACCCCCAAATAGTGCTGAAAGAGACCCTAACTTGGGGATCTACCCATCAGATTGAGCTGCTGGTCATAGGTTTCAGGGTTGGAAGGGTTGAGGGCGCAGAACTCACCCATCCATATTTACCTATAGTCTCCATTGTAGTTCCTTTTTTTGGTTTAACCAATTAAATATGAAGGATTTTATAAGGTATCCCCAAAAAGGAACTACAATGGAGACTACAGGTAAGCTCAGGTTCTGGATCCGATATGTTCTTGTCTTCGGGCTACATGTTTGGAATCAGACGGAAGCCACTCCAAGAAAAAGATTTGAATCGCGCCATGAGCGTCTGACCTGTAGTTGTGGCGGTGATGGTGATGGTGGGGTGGGAGTGGTAATCAGTAGCCGTCGCAGCAGCAGCAGCAGCAGCAGCAGGAGGCGCAGCATTAGAACCAGTAACCAGTCCCGGTTGCCGCCGTCGTCGTCGTGGTTGTAACAACAATGTCCCACACTGCGCCTTGCCAGAACCTGCACTGCCTACCGGTGGAGCCCGGTTCTGCAGCCTGGGTGCTCCGCGATGCGACGCAGGTTGCGCACATCTGGGAACAGGGTTCGGGACTTTGGAGGTTGAGGCTCCGTTGGCTCCATGACTGTAGAAAGGTGTAGTTAGTATAGAAGCCTTAATAGTTGCCAATAGTCTTCCTTAGGCTTCCTTATTCTGACTATACTAGATTGGAGCCCAAAACCCTATTCCAATTATTAAGGCCCCTACATCACATCGGGGTTGTGAGTGCTCAACCGACCTGCAGACTTCATTGGCCGGGAGTGCTTTTTGCGGCGTCACTGGCGTCAAAGAAGTCACTGCCTGATGGTAGCTCATGATGGAGAGCGTTCAATGAGTATATCAGCCACGTCTGCTGGATATATGTTGACGCCCACTTGTGCTGAGTTGTGTGGTCACCTGCATTCTGGACATTTCACCAAGACGGCTGTGATTTTAGCAGTCAGTGACCTTATTGAGGTGGCACTTCCGACTATCCAAGAGCATGTGGTTGACGAAATTCAGTCCACTGGCTACGTCATGCATGTTGAAGTCATACCTGATGTGTTCGAGAAGACGTGTGCTGTTCCAGTCATACCATTCTCTCTCGGTTTCATACACGTGCAATCGCCATGTTTGCTTGCATGAACCAAGTCCACCGCTTCACCAAGTGAAACATACATAACCTATCATACAATATGTAGATGTATGTAGATGTGTTTATATGTGTGTATACGTATGTAGATGTGTGTGTGTGTGTGTATGTGTGTGTATGTGTGTGTGTGTATGTATGTGTATGTATGTAAGTAAGTATGTATGTAAGTATGTATGTAAGAATGTATGTGTGTCGTACGTGTATGTTTACGTGTACGTGTACTTGTGCGTGTATGTGTATGTGTATGTGTATGTATGTACGTATGTATGTAGCTACGTGCATATGCATGTAGGTATGTACCTACACATACAGGCACTGTTGAAACGGTCTCCATGTGCTCAGGCGCCCTTTGCTGGCTTCCCGGTCGTCAGGCCCTTGCTGTCTAACATGAACGCCTCGGCAAGAAACATGGGGCCTCATCTAGGCTTTCGTTGAATCAAGAGATGGGGTTTAGCGTTCCGGGGTTGATTCGGACTTTGTCTGTACTTCCGAGTTTGTTCAGGCTGCAATGATTTAAGTGTGCAGGCTTCAGGAATGTGGGGCGTGCGGTGTTGACTCGAGTGTCTAGTTTTTTATAATGTCTAAGGACTACAGACAAGGGCTTTACGGTAAACTTCACGTAAACCGCGCGCCCCCCCCGAACTTCTAAAGCCATCCAGACTCAACCAGCAGACACTATAGACCCTATCCAGGCCCCAACCCTGATTTGAGCCCTAAACCCCTTATTCTTAAACCCTAAACCCTATAACCTAACCCTATATGATGTAAATCCACAGCCCTTATTTGAAGACAGGTCCCAGGAGGACATGTCTTTCGTCGGCTATGTTCGTGCCCGGCCGCTGCAGCAGTTCCTGGTGAGGGGGGAAAGGGGGGAGGTTTAGGGTTTGGGGTTTAGGGAAGACAGAGGGAGAGCATGTTGAGGATTCACGCTACTTCGTGCTGTTTGGGATTGCCCTGGCGTTTTGGGTCTGGCTTTGGGTTTTCACTCGGAGAAGGCAGAGCTCTTTGGATTTGGTCTGGTTTCTTTGGATTCTATTGCTTGAGGCTTTGGTGTTTAGGCGCTCAGGATTAGTGAGTTCTAGCGAATCATGAAGACTCTACCGATCGGAACAAGGAGGATACAGCATGCCATGTCTGTCAGCCTTCGGGCCGTGTTCAACCTCATGATTCAATGAACTGTAAGCCCTGCTGAACCAAAACCTGTCAGGTACCCGAACGTAACCTTGCATCTTTAGTATTTAAACGGTCCCAAATCCAACACCCGTAGTTCGGAAACTCGATCGCTAAACGTGGGGCCCCTGAACCCTCATGGCCTTACGCCCTAAACAAGAATTCTTGTGGAGCTGAGTGCCTTCAAATCCCTTAGCTTCAAACCCTGCGAACACTAAACCCTAAACCGTTCGTGGCTATCCTATCAGATTTGACCTGCTTAGCGAGTCCTCGAGACATGCCATGGCGGGAGCCCATGAAACAAGCATAAAGCTCGATTCGCCCTAACCCTTAAACCCTGCAGCCTATGTAAACCCGGCTCTTTTTGAGCACTTTGCTGCCCAAGCGGGGCGGTTTGCTGGGTTCCTCAACCAGCAAGGCGTGGCAACGCAGTCAGGGGGTCAGCTCAGAATGGCTCCCTCGCGGAGGCTAACGCGAGACACCGGGGATGGGGGACCTGTCTACCTGAGCGGGCCTCTCCAGAAGCCAAAAGCGGCTCCAGGAGCCTGCTGGCTGGCGTCCAGCCAAGGCTGGGTAAAGCCTGTAACCTGCTTCCAAAGGAATTAGGGCACCCGGCGGATGGCGTCCATCCGGGGTTTTTCGAATTAAGTGCATGCGGAGCCTACGGCTGCGGAGTGCAACGAGCGAGAAAGCAGAGAGCAGAGGCCCTCAGGCATGAGGTGCGCAGAGACACGGCTCCGCCGCAGGCGTCATTCGGGGGAGAGCTCGCGGGCCCAAGTTTTATGCGGAAGTCGATAGAGCCCAACAGGAAGAAGGTTAAGCATGGTGCACCACTGCATGGTGCCGAGGATGATGATGCACAGGTGCCCCATTCGGGGGACGGTCTTCCCAGGGCAGGTTCCCATGGAAATGGTGGGAAAAGGAAAGCAGCGGGTGGTGTACTCATGGCCCGGCAGTACGTGATCAAAATTACGACGTATGCTTATGATCATGGGTCAGAGGAGTATTACTTCAGTATCCACCTAGGGAGGCGTCCTCCGAGAAACAGCCCAAGTGTCACCAGGAAAGGGCCGAAAAGCGGCTCCTAAGGAGCCTGCTGGCCAGAGCTGTTTCGTGCCGAGCCAGCCGCTCTCCCATCCACATCGTGATGTGTCTGAGATACCCCTTGCGTCCAGTTGAGTCAAACGAATGCCATGGTTTTGCGCCTAATGCACATAGGGCGCTCCTCATCCTTCGGAACCAGAACATCTGAAAAACAATCGAAAACCTTACGTACAACTGTTCGAGATGTCGCCCTCTAGCCATATCAAGCGCATCCCCGTGGGGAGGGGGCGAGGAAGATGCTTTATGGGCAAGTTACGGACTTTGGTTGATGTGCATGTGCATGGCATGCGATCTTCAGCTGCATGTTCTGATTAGGGATGAATGTTCAAGGACCCTCAACTCCGGTTTCAATGGTTGTCGAGTCTGTTTCACATGTCTGTTCCGGGGACCAACTATCTCTTGGGGGCTCTCGGTTTTGGGGTCGGTTGTCCTCGGGACAGGCTGCTGTCATTCAGGCTCGCAGTATCTGTTGGAGATGTTCGTAGCCTGGCTTGACAGCGTGGCTAACTGGTGAATCGGCCTGCAGCTGTCTTTGTCTCACCCGAAGCATTGTTTACAGACATTGCCTCGCATGTCCGAGTGTGAGCATGAAGACCTTGAACCCTTAAACCCCAAACCCTGAAACCCTAAACCTTTGAGACCCTGGAACCTGGAGCTCGCCGCCGACAGGAAGAAAAACTGAAGACCGGCTGCTGTCTCGAGGCGTTGAGGGTTTGAAGGCTTCAGCATTCAGGGTTTATGGGTTTAAGGCTCAGGGTTTTGAGGTTTTGGGGGTTTAGTGTTTAGGGTATTTTAGGGTTTGAAGGCTTGGAGGTTTACGGGTTTAGAGCGTTGGGTTTGCAGGCTTTAGTACAGCTTCAGACATAGACATCGGGTGGGAGTCTGAAATTTTTCTGGCTCAAGGTCAAGGATATGGGACTTATTAAAGAGTTCAAGGTAGAAATCTTTATGCAGCATCCGAATGTCAAAGTTCCTTCGCAAGATGGTTGTGCGCTTCATGGTTCGTGCTTTCGCATCCACGCAGGCTGTTCGGGCTACGGTCCCATGCAGTAGTCGTAGTCGTAGTCGTAGTCGTAGTAGTAGTAGTAGTAGTAGTAGTAGTAGTAGCAGTAGCAGTAGCGACAGCAGCAGCACAAGCAGTACCAGAAGTAGTAGCAGCAGTAGTAACACCAGCAGTGGCAGTAGTGGTTGTGGCAGTAAGAAGCAGCGGCAGTGGCAGTAGCAGCAGCAGTTGTATTTGGTTTTTTCTTTTGTAGCAGTAGCTAAATTAAAGGAATATGTTCATCTGGGAGTGCTTGCTCAGTACTTCTTACGTGCATACAAACTTATCAGATCCTGATACTGCCAACGCGCACACAGTTTGTTGCAACGTTTCATTTTGGACTTGCCCGTGTGATTCCACGAACCTATGGTGATTCTCGTTGCGGTCAGCATGTGATGAGTATACCCTGCGAACGCTGTTGCGATTCTGATTCCATGTGAACTGTACTCCCTTTCCCCATTGACTTCTACTTGGCGAAGGATTTCGAAAAAGGCGCACGAATCCAGAACAACCCCTTCCTTGTGGTTTCCGAGGAGACGCCTGTGTCATTCCTTCCCTGCCAATCGTCAGGCTCGTTGGAGGTTTAGCCGGTTTAGGGCTTAGGGTTCGGGGTTGTTGTTTAGGTGTCGTGGCTTAGGGCGTGTTGTTGGGTGCGGAGTCCAGGGTGGAGGTATATTACGCAGCGGCTCATAGTGACATAGTGTTAGCATTATTGCGTTCCCCCCGCCTTTTGGGAAGTTCCCTTCCAGAAATGTCTGGCAATCCCGCATTCCGAAACTGCGGAAAGCTCGGTAAAGGCTACGAAGAGTCACCTGGTGGAGCGACGAAATTGACAAAACCTATGTGTTGTGAAACCGACGTGGGGTTTGCTCGTTGAGTTCGGCGGTCCACAAAATGTCAATAGAGACCCGGTCTCATTCCTCATGCCGTTCTCACACTATATTATATTATGTATATCTACATATATATATATATATATATATATATTTTATTATATATTATATATTATATATTATATATTTAAAATACAGATTATATTATACATATACATATATATATATATATATATCGGTCAGAGTGTTCTCTTCGCTTGTCTGATATCTGCAGCTGCTTTCGGCTTTGCGGAGAGTAGTAATGAAGTGCAGTTGTCGTGTGTCTTCCGCCAGGAAAGTCAGGGGGAGTTACAGCAGAAAGCATGTTTAGGAGACCTAAACACATCGAAACACCAAACAGGAAACCATGGGGAGGAGTAGACCCCCTAAGCACTGTGCGAAATCCACCCTACAACCTGAATCCCGGGCTTTTGAAAAGCTGTTGAGGCGACCGCCCCCCCGCGCCCCACACATTGAAGTGCGGTCAGGGGTCGTGGATGCCTCGAAGCTCGTCGACACTTCGCCGTGCCTGGGCACGCTCGTTTGTCGCTCCACAACTCCACTGACCTTCTAAGGACAGTCCTACCATTCATGCCGTTCCAGCGTCACGGTTCGCTTGGTTGGACTTGGGATCAAGGTTGCGGGTTTTTATAAAGTTGTAGTTACAGCTTAGGCTGCAGGAATGGATTCAAGGTAGGCTTGTCACTTCGTAAGGGGTTGTCGGTCAGTTGGTCAACAGAAGCAAATCCCGCGCCCTTAGGATTGCCCCAAAAACAAGAGCCCAGTCCCTACCCACGGAACCCAAAGCCTGTTTTAGGGACTATCGCTGTAGTTTCAGATTGCGCACCGGAACTCCAAATGAGAAGCCCTGCAACATCGAAATCCTAAAGTCATCAAGCTCAAGCCCCAAAACCCCCAAGCCCAGTACCCAACAAAAGCCCTGCCAACCCTAAACCCTGAACCCTACAACCCCTAAACCCTCGAACACATGGACCCTTGCCTGGCTTGTCCGAGTCGTGAGAGTGTAAACCCCTAAACCCTAAGCCCCCACATTTCGAGGCTTCTGGTGGTACCAGATACGCCAGCTCCGCAGGCGCGGAGACGTTCCGAGACGTTCCGGATTTAGGGGTTTAGGGATTTAAAGGTTAGGGGTTTACGGTTTAGGGTGTAGGAAGTTCAGGGTTTAGGGTTTAGGAAGTTGACGTTGCAAGCCGGTTGAAAAAGGGTTTAGGAAGTTCAGGGTTTAGGTCAGGGTTTAGGGTGTAGGGCTTGAGGTTTAGGTTGGGGTGAGGTCTCTCGGAAGCTTTGCAACTTTGCGTCGTTACGTGTTGAATGGTTCATGACAGATTTGTGTTAGGTTGGGCTTCGGTTAGGTACAGAGTATCAGTATAAGGGTTGACAGCGACTTTACGTTGCTGACATTGGCTTTATGTTTCGGGCTTGAAGGTGGTGTCGGTTTGGATAAAGCAGATTTAGGTCTTTCCCCCTCCCACTGAAACACAAGGTGGCTCGTGATTTGATATTTCCAAAAAAACAGCCATAACATAGACTCCAAATATTGGGGGTCCTTCTGAACCCAATGGTTGAATGCTTCGAGTGCATGAGAGGCTTTAGCCTTGCCCTTACCGCCTAAACCTGACATCCAGAAACCTAGGCCATTCAGGCATTTAAGGATTGCGACTCGCAGGATTTGGTATGTCAAAACTCGCGGGTACTTGTATTTTTGTTTTGACCTTTGGTTGCGTTAATCCATAAGAAGCAGCTAAAATTGTAATTGTTGCAAGGGTCCTAAGTTCAGTATAGAAAAGTGTTGTAGGTCTGTATCAACTGGGGCTTTCTGAGAGTTAAACGCCCGAACTCCAACCCTCGAAGCCAGAACCAGGTGCACGCCATTTTCCATCAGCTGGGCGTCAAGGTCATATTCGTGAAGCGCCGCTTGGAAGTCCCTCAAGCATGTGCTTTTGTCCAGCGCACCATAACCCGGTGCATTTACCCTAAACCCTAAACCCTAAACCCTAAACCCTAAGCCCTTGTATCCTGAAGCAAGAATGCTGAAGCCCAAGAGTTGGAAATCCCCATCCCCAAGGTCAGGGAAAACTTGCTGGAATGGTGACGAAGAAGCGACTTGGCACATGGCAGAGCCAATTTTAGGGTTTAGTGGGTCAGGGGTGCTGCACATCACCCACAACCTTTGCACTTCACCAGCGAACCAAGACATCTGACGGCGCCGTGTCTTTCGAACTTCTCTCGTCTCTTTCAAGCGGTTTTCTCCTTCCTCTGAAATTCTCTAGTGCTTCTCGAGCGGTTTGCTCCTTGTTTTCTGTTTCTCGTCTCTTTCGGAATTCTCTGGTCTCTTTGGAGTGGTTTGCTCCTTCTTCTGAAATTATCCAGGTAGTTTCGAGTGGCTTGTTCCCGTGTTCTCAAACTCTCTCGTCTCTTCGGAATTCTCTAGTCTCTTCCGAGCGGTTTGCTCCTTCTGAAACTCTCTAGTTCCCTTCGAGCAGTTTGCTCCTTGTTTTCAATTGGGCTAGTCTCTTGTGGAGTTCTCTAGATTATTCCGAGCGGTTAGCTCCTTCTTCGGAATTTCTGTAGTTGCTTTCGAGCGGAATTGCTCTTTGTTTTCGAACAATGACCAACCGCGGCAACGTTTCGCTCACTCACTCACTCGCTCACTCGGCTCACTCACCCACTCACACGCTTTGAACAGGCCTACGAGTCTTGCCCGAAATTAAAAGTCCTCTGAGGACAGCCATAAGCCGTGAGAAGCGCGCTACAGCACGAGCACAGCCCAGCGGCCATAACAGGTGAACGCCAAGTAAGGATAGCCCATACAGCGAAGCAACGTTTCGCATTTCAAGCAATGCCCACAGTAACAAATGAACATTGGTGGCACGAGCAGCCACCACCTCCAACAGCAACGACAGGAAACTTAACAACAGCCTTAGGAGAAGCAGTTGCGAATACAGAGCGCGCGCCCCTGCCTTTGCATGCTTTAGAAAGGTTCTCGTCAAGAGTTTGTCACTTTGCTCCGAGAAACCACAGGGAGGGGGGGGGGGACTCTAAGGGTCCACGCGCCCAGGTCCCTCAAAGTACAATAAAGTACACAAAGCTCAGCACACTGAAGCAGGCCGGTTCAAGTTCCATCACACATCCCTGCGGGGGCCCGCGCCAAAACTACGCAAAGGAGTTGCGTGAAGTTTATCGTCGCGGATTCTAATTTCACCTTCTTACGACTAAGCACTCAGGCACAATTCAATTTATGGTTTTGAGGTCTGCCTGTATAATTGCCTCACCCCTTTCGTTTCTTAGTAGGATGCAAATTATGCATGTAAAAATAGATGTATCGAGCATGTTATCCCATCAGGGAGCTGTGTCGCGCTCTCTGTCATCCTTGCTTCCTTCGTTGCTTCCTTCCATCATTCCTTCATTCTTTCCTTCTTTCTCTCTGACACGTAGGCCTGGAATTCCTCAAGTGAGTTTTGTTGAACTCGGCTTTGCTGTCTACAAGACTTATATTAAAGTTTTAAGTCGTTTATGCCGAGGGTCTAGACTGGGGTTGTCAGGACATTTCTCCACTTCCTGGAGCATGGCCACGACTTGTTGCACCAGCGCTCGGCGAGCTGCTTTGCCTTCATATAGCAGTTTTGGGACATTAGGGTTAAGGCTTTGCTGAATATAGCGTTTTTGGAGAATTCCCGAGGGTCAGGATGTATGGGGCAACAGATAGATGGTTCCACGGGCCGTTTGCACTGCATCCGGTGCAGTATGAAAGCACAGGGGTTTGGGGTTATGTCGTTCGGTTCTTGGAATTGCTACTGCAGATTAACTTTACCCCAATGAAGCCCTTGTTAAATCCATGCATGCGACTTGGGCAGTCCCGATTCGGTAGTTTTTGCTAGGAAAGCCTTCTGTGAGCCGCCGTCGTAAATTGAAGGGCTTAGGACGCTTCTTGAAGGATACTAACAAGTGTTTACTGGCTTTTAGGGTTTCGACCATTGGCCTGCGGCTTTATGGTCTGGTTTAGAAGGTTTAGGGTTTGGGGCCGTTGGTGTGTTGAGGTTCACCCTAAACCCACAATGATATCAACAGAAGCCCTGGTCCTGCACCCGATGCCCTAATTATAGCTATAAGCTTCCAAAACCCTAATCCCAAACTCATGACAATTCAGTGCAACTTGCTTGCTCCGCCTGGCATGGCTGCGATACACTGGGCAGAACTCCGCCAGTATTTAATATCCGACAGGCACTACGCGTAATCCTTGAAGAAGGCCTCCTAAATCTAAAGGCAACAGCGTATAGTCAGCAAACCTGAAAGTTTAGAGTTCAGCGGTTTGTTAAGCTAAACAGACCCTGAATTACTTACCAGGGTCGGCTGTGGGTGGAAGCCTTGAATCTTAACCCAGTTTCAAGTTCGAAACACCCCACATCCTGCGGCAGCGCGAGGCCACCACACTATCACTGTGCATAGCAGCCTGGCTTTCAATGCCCGTCATGGTTGGTGCAAGCCTTGAAACTGGAAGGCTCGAGGATGCATAATGAATAATGTTCAGCTTAGACGGCACTATGGAAGACTGAGCACTTAGTATGAACTTTGCCCTTACAGTTGGTGTACAGTGTAGAACCATACTTTAATAAACACCGCGAGCCACATTCTAATTCTCAAGGCGCCAATACAGAGCGCTTAGCAGCTCGGCACCGGGGGCATCGGAACTCTTCCCCGAAATGACCGCAGGACTTTCATAGTTTATTCGCTAATAGTATCCCATACTAGCCCATTATAGTCATGGTAAGACAAATCCCAAAACCAGATTTTGATTAGCAGAACCCCTGTGCTCATTACTGAAATTTAGGGTTTTGGGGCTCGGGTTGGTTCCCAGCAGACGCCTTTGCAGGCTGGAAGCAGGAATGCTCAATACCTTTCTTTGCATACTGCTCCACCACAAAGATGTAGACTTATGTAGCTGTTTCTCCCCTAACTCCAAGTAGACCAAGCTACGTATTATTTGTGGATTGTAGACCTCTAATAGCAAAGCAGCTGTTGTTATAGACAGTAGCCCTCAAAGTAGCTATTGGTTAGTATAGACTCCAGAAGCCTCAGCGTCGCGCTTGTATAATCGTTCACCACAATATGATTCCTTAAGCCTGAAGTGTTTTAATTAGACTCATTAGACTCTTATATGTACTTGTGTCATACCTATGACCTATGTAGCAGGTAGCTTTGCAAGCTTGGGGTGATTTGGAGCTTCAGATCAGCCGAAGCTTGCAACTTGTCCGGGCGGCTATGTGTAGACTTTAAACCCCCTGTAAGGCTCACGGTACCCTTGGGTTTAGGGTTTAGGGTTTAGGGCTGCTTCACCCGCTCGATTCGTTGCTAAGGCCCGTCTATGGTAGCAAACAGTGGCTCGGCAGCGAGGATGATTAAGGTTTGGGGTTTTGGGTGCAGGTTTAGGATTCAGGGCTAGGGTGGAGGGTACTCGCTGGGCTCTGGCCGTCAGGGCCGTCTCCAGTGTTTATTTGGCCTGTTTCTGTGGCTGACGCGCGGCAGCCTTTTGTCATCCATAAATCCAGAAGGATGTTTGCCTGGCCTGCTGCACATCGGGCATGCAGATCCTGGATATGTACGGTCGGGTTTGTGGCTGGGACATCGCAGTCCAAGACCAAGGCTGAAAGAAGCAAGGCGCCTCAATTTAGGGTTTAGGGTTTAGGGTTGCAATTCCTCACCCGTAACTGCGATGAGCAGTGCTCTTGAGCCGCACAGCAAGTGAGCCAGAAGCTGCATCCTCTTTGGCTGAAGCGTGTAGTTAAGCCTGGAAGCTCAAAGACTTAACTATGAGATCCAAATCCCCAATTCCCGAGTCTTGGTGAATACATTTCTGAACACTAGAACAGTTCTTGAATATTAGGGCAAGGACCTGTGCCATTTCTGAGAAGGCCGTTTCAGCTCATTAGGGTAGATAGGTTAATGGCAGACCTAAACCGTGATACCCTAAACCCTAGCCCTAACCCTGAACTCGTGATGGATATCCCAGCCTAAACCCTACACTCTACAGCTGTACGATAGACCCTAAAGCCCTGAAAGCTGCAGGCTACCTGGCTCCTTACGAGGGGATCGATATCGATCCAAGCAGCAGGGGCAACTTGATCGCACCTTGCCTTCCCTTCCCGGGGCAAAATTCCCACTGATGAAAGAATATTTCCCACTCTACGGAAGATAGGGTTCAACATATTCCGTAAATAAGTCCCTGGTTAAACATGTTAAACCCTAAACCATCCAAAACTCTTACTGATTCTGAACAAGGGTTGGAGCTATTTGGGGTAGGGCCGGGCCCCCATCGATTTTCATGAGGGTTGATTCTGAGAACCTGCAGTAAAGTAGGCTATGTTAGGTTTAGAGTCGGTCGGATCTGGTTCTTTGCAGGCCAGACATCCCACAGCCCTAAACTCAAGTTTCGGCTTCACCTTCCTTGCTGCTATCCGATTATCCGAAGCTCCTGGCTCCAGTTGCCTGAGTAATGCGCTGCTCACGCTGCTGCCTACATTTTCCGGAGATAGTGTTTATCGTTTGACGGTGCTTAGCCACAACACGGGCAAGACGGTATTGGAGAGCACAGGTGGATTACGGGTTGCAAGCTCTGTAAATCTTGACTTTTCTGTGCTGACCAGTTACCCAGTATATAGGCGCCAGGTGAGCCCTTGGGCAGACCACTGCCACGGTCACACACTGTCGAATGGAGCGGCGCTGTAGATCGTGTTCACCTGACAGCCCAAAGCCTATGCGCAGCCTAAACCCTAAACCCCAAACCCACCAAAAGCCCAAACCACCAAAGCCCCAAACCCCCCAACTCACCCAAACCCTAAACCCTAAACCCGAAACCCATACCCCAAACCCCCCAACTCACCTAAACCCTAAACCCAAACCCCCCAACTCACCCAACACCAAGAAAGACTAAAGCCCCCAAGCCATGCCCGGTGTTTCCCACGATTCGGACTGATCGGTCCAAGGGGTTGAAGCTCCGAAGGTGTATTGATTTGGGGGGGTTTGGAGTCCTTGGGTTTAGGGCCTTTAGGACCTTGAGGGTTTAGGGTTTGGAGTCATTGGGTTTAGGGCCTTCAGGGCCTTCAGGGCCTTTAGGGTTTAGGGTTTGGGCGGGGGGGACTTTTGGGCTTCTTTTGAAGTCCAAGGACCTGGGGGAAAGCCTTTAAAGCCCTGTAAGACTTAATCCGAGCCTGTTGAGGTTCGCATCCTTCGAACCCTGTTCTCTCAGTGATATCCCCGAAGAACTCTCCGCAGGCGGAATCGGAAAGCAGGCTTACTACGGGGTCTTGGGTTCAGGCTCTTCCCCGTAAGCGGTTAGCGTGTTGGCCGTTGTATGTTGCTGTAATTGGGAGCAGCTGTACGAGAACGGGGTTCGTCAGCGTGTAGAGTTGAGGGTTCGCATCAGTTTTCGGGGGTTGCGCGGACAATGCGTGCTTGATGGTCTCCGGGTCTGGACAAGCAATCCCAAACCCTACCTATAGTCTCCATCGTAGTTCCCTTTTTGGTTTAGTGCATTATATATTGAGGATTTTGTAGTGGAGATTACAGGTAGACCTGCCTGGTCTGATGAGTCGAGTCGTGTTGAAGAGTTCCAGACCCAAGCCCTCGATACTCTAAGCTTGAAGCTCCAAGTAAGAGTTTAGGGTTTAGGGTTTAGGGTTTAGGGAAATCTAGAGACCTGAAGCATAGGTGTCGTGACCATAGTCCACATTAGTATTCCCGAGATTTTTTCCTCTTCCTCTTCCTTAGTAGTTTCACTTCTGGCGGCTTGTCGGGTTCGAGGTTGAGTTGTGGGTTTAGTTACGGAATCCTTAAGGGAGGGGGTTCTAAAGGGGGGTATAAAACCCAGTACTGCCCAATTCTCCCTATAGTACTCCCTTAAGGATCCTACAGTTTAGGGTTTAGGAGGCCAGGGTTTGAGCTGTCGGGTTTTCCTCGCAGCCACACCGCCACAATCTCCATGGATTGTGATCATTGACGGAAAATCTCAGAACGAAGGAAAGAACCTATGCAACCCGACACAGCGGATCCTTCTTCGTTACAAAAGCTGATTTGCAGATCCTTATGTTTCGTTATGTGATATTCTTGTTACACATGCCGTTTTGATTTTGCGGAGCCCGTGATGGATAGCCTACCGTCGAATGGCAGTTAGCGAAGCTTAGGTCACTACGCATATGTTTTCAGAACCTTTAGTATTCAATAGTATATACCACAGGTTCTTGAGGACATGATCCAATGGGTTGATTGATCTGGTTGCTGGGCTCCATACCAACAAGTTCTTTCCAATCGATGGGCCTTAAATGCTATTCCTTAGAGTTCCTAGCGCAGCACACACATCAAACCCTATCCTGATTATGAAGGCCCCTGCATTGCAGCCTCGTGGCTAGACTCGACAACTCCCAAACCCTACACCCTAAACCCCTAAACCCTGAACCCGCCCCTGCATTACAGCCTCGCGGCTAGACTCGACAACTCCCAAACCCTAAACCTAAACCCTGAACCCTAACAGGCCTTCCGCATCCCGCGGCAAACGAGCTCCTTCTTCTACGGAGGCATTCCTTCAAGGCTTCGCTGGCATGTGAAGAAAATGCCCAGACCTTCCAAAATCCTTTAATTTAGGGATATACCTTAAATCATATCGGGATCCTCCTCGAGTTGAAGGCAGACTCCTTAATTTAGGGATTTTGGGAAGCCTTAGGTAGGTGATAGCGCTGAGGGTAGTAGTTCGGGGGTGTTTTCGCTGGGACCCTAGACGGTAACTCCTCAAGCCGTAGGTGTTGTGGGGGAGCGGTTTAAGGGTTTAGGGTTTAGGGCTTAGGGTTTAGGGTTTAACCCCCCCTACAGTCAACATCCGGCAAAGCTTTTCTAGTGCGGACGGGCATATGCTTCCTTAATGATTCGGATTCTGCCCCCTACAGCAACCAGACCCTTCTGGGTGTATCTGTAAGACAGTCAGTAGTTCACATGTGGTTCCGGGGCCTGACCGAACCTTAAGATACACCCCCGAGCCCTAATCCCCAAAACCTGTGACATACCGGGACCGTCCGCAAGACTGTCAAAGGGCTTGACAGGCCTTTTGGTTTTTGTTTTGGGTTCTTGTCAAGGTCTTTATAAGGTTTACTCTAACTGCTCCTTTACTTGCAGGGCATTGAGGCTGCTCTGACATTTCAGGTATTGATGTTTGGGTCTCCGGAGTGCCTGAAGTTTATTGTTCTGATGTTTTCAAAGCTTACTCATACCCTGCACAGCCTTATCACAGCTTCTTAGTCTAAACATACCTTACCTCATACCTGGGGCCTTCGAAACAAACTAACTTTTACTCCAAAAAAGCATGTCGAGGCTCGTGCTGCCTGGTCTCATAAACCCTAAACCCTGAACCCTTAAACCTTAAACCCTTAAGCCCTAAACCCTAAACCCTTACACCCTTACACCCTAAACCCTAAACCCCTAAACCCTAAGTTGAGGGACCCTGGGCTGTCTCGGTTCAGATTTTTCTCCGGCTCGACGCCATTTTCCGCTTATGTACAGACGCCTGCAGCTTGCCTTCCCGCTGAAGGGTTTACGGTTCAGAGATTATAGGGTTTGACGGCTTAGGGCTTTATAGGGCTTTTTTTGAACTGTGATGAACCTTTCTCTCCGGCTTTAGGGCTTTAGGGTTTACGGGTTTCGGGCTTAGGGCTTAAGGGCTCGAGGGTTTGGGGGTTTCAGGGATAGACGGTTTAACGGTTTAAGGGTTTAGGGTTTCATGTTGAAGCTAAGGATCCCTCAACGCGGTTCAAGGTTTTGAACCCTAAACCCCTCAACGCAGTTCAGGGCTTGGGACCTAGTTTAGTAGGGACCTGTAATGTTCTATAATTAATCTAAAGCCCTGAAGTCTAAACCCTAATCCCTAAGGCCTGACACTTTTCAAGGACAGGGCATGTTGTTTGCTTCAGTCGGGCCTACCCAGGCCTCAGAGCTCCTTTTGCCATTCATCCCAAGGAATCTCAAACCCTAAACCCTGCTTCAAGAGTTTGAGTCGGGGGAAACGCAATCTGCAGTTTGACCGGATGTGGAGGGGAGACTGAGATCATGCGGCTTTGAGAAGGTTTCGGGTTCTCGGACTTTTTGGTAGGGAAGGGCACCTTGTAGCCGTTTTCTGGGAGGCACTTCGGATAGTGTTCTTGATACCTGCAGGAAACTCTTCTCAAAGCACAGGGCAGAGAGTCTTCCAGAGCTCATTCGGGCTCCTCCACGGGCCTCAACCACTCGAAGCCGCCATGAAAACGAATGGACCAGCCGCCGGCATCATGAAAGACCCAGTCACCCTTCTCCTGTGCTGCAGGAAGCTTTCGAGAGATATGGGAGTTTCCGAAAATAGGGGGCTCTAATATAGTACCTTAAACACTAGGATTCCTCAGTATAAGGACCCCAAAATAAGGCCCCCCTTATTTCCGGAAACTCCCATATGGTGCACTGCAGCTCAAGGTTGCAAGTGGAACTTGTCTAACTTGTTGCTTCGGGTGGTGCTGGCATGCAAGGCGGAGTGCGCAAACCGCAGCTTCAAAAGAATGGCTTCAGACATGACTTGCATAAGCTTGTATACCTACACATCGACCTCTGAGACTGACCAATACTCACGAGCTCGGCTCTGCTTGGGCTCTCTGATCTGATCATGCCGGTAATACCAAACCCTAACCCCCCAGGTACCTACTATATAGGGTACTAGTATATAGTAGGTACCTGGGGGCTTAGGGAAAAGTTGCGTCGATGATGATGGCCGCTTTGGGTATCCCTGCCCGGCCTCCAGACCTGTGACAATCTGCCCCTCAACTAGCTGGCCCACGACATTGTCTGCCCTGAGCGGAGGTCACGAAATTGCAGAAGCATGGCTGAAGGCTGAATCCCATCGCTCCTTATACTCCTTATGGAGGACGCCCCTTCGAGCTCTGAGTTGATCTTTGGGGAACTGACGGTCATGGTCTGTGAATGCGGCTAGCAAGACTGTTGGGCATCTACCTCACCAAGGAAGATGCGATGTGGTTGCATCGTGCACTGGTCACAATGCACGGACATACACGCGAGGTCGCAGCAACAGCTGTCGCACTTTCGACCTGAATGAGGACAGCATCTAGCAGCAAGCTGCGCTTAGAATGCATCAACCGCATGAACTTCATAGACTAGTAACTCCATGCTTCACCTACCTCATCATACTTTGGCTGCATGTGCTGGAGGTGGTGTCAACTCCAAGTAAACGGGAACGCCGCGCTCCTCTGTTTGAGCAGAGCAGCTCTCGCAGTTTCAAACCGAATCCCAGCAAAGCAAGATTGACCGCCATCTTAAAAGCCAGACAGGAGAAAAAGGGATCTGTACCCGACGCGGAGTCCAAGACTTGTCCCATGCGTGCCAAACTTGTGAACATGAAACCATCTCCTCCCACTCTCAACCCCTGAACCCTAAACTCATCTCCTCCCACTCCTTTGAACTCTAGCCGACCGTCATGGCGCGAAGTCTACAGCCATGACTCTGAATGCAAAAAGCTTTGCCCCCCAAGTTCAGGTGCAACACACAAAAGACTTTCCATGTAATACTATAGTACTCTGTCGTGTGTTGTCTGGTCTAGCACATATATATATATATATGCACATTATGTACGCACTGCTGTTGCTCCATTCCGGGCGCCTGTAGGGGTCATCCGGCTCTGTGTGAACGTTGAGGAAGCCGCGCATGGTGCAGACGATGAAGCGCTTGGGTCGCTGCTTCTGCAACTCCTGACAGGGTTCTACGGTATTTCCGTCCTTGGATGGGTGTGGGACCTAGGGATATATAGGGAAGCTCGGTTTGCCCTTTTCTGGAGTAGCTTAGGGAGGAGCTCTGAGTTAGTTTCTAGGGTTTAAGGTCCTGGCTGGTACTGGGATGCTCGATCATGCCACAGATCCTCGGGTCTCGACACATGTACTACATCTCCTCATTCTGGGAATGTCAGAAAACATGGGAGCAGATGCGCCCCAAATATAGACCCTGATACCAAGATCCTCCTTGCCTTAGAAGACGCCCTACCCCCTGTTCTGAATTTTCTTAAGACCTTTATGCGACCATGGTGCAATTTCGTTCAGGAAGCCCGGCTTCCTGCAATGAAAGCCTTACAAAATCTTTCCGTGTAACCCAAAAAACAGAAGGATCGAAGAAACGAGAAACTCTGAGTCCCCAAACTCCTGATCCCAAATCCTAGGGTTTAGGGTTTAGGGTTTAGGGTTTAGGGTTTCAAGATCCCTTACCACCAAGAACCCAAATCCCCCCCTGCCCTCCTCCTGTCGCTTGCGCAAGGACTCTGCTAGGAGCTGATCGCTTGGCAGAGTACGGACGTTTGGTGCCGGCGCCTGGGCTCTGTGGCTGGCGTTCCGAGACGAGGGGCTTTGCGTATTAGGGTTCATAAGTTTTACATAACCCTAAACCCTAAATTCCGAGACTAGGGCCTTTGAGTACTAGGGTTCACAAGTTCTAGACAACCCTAAACCCTAATCTCTAAATCGGGGAATTTCTGGGTGTGTCGGGTCGAGGGAGGATTAGGAGCTGAGGTTTCGGAATCAAGGACTGAGGATTCAGAGCTGAAAGAGTGCTCCTGGAAGATGCCGACCTGCCCATGGTTTTGGGCTGACTCATAATCCGCCTAAGGGTTTGCAAGTGATGTAGATCCCCTGATTGATATATCCCCTTGTCTTAAAGCTCATACAGTAGTGTTGGGATCCCTGTTACAACCAGCAGGTCAGGGAGGGGTGTATCAATAACGCTTTTCAATCAATCGTGAAGTCTCTCGTTTCGGAAAGTTAAGGGACCCTCTCCAAGACTAGCTTGGAGAACTGGAAGGACCGTATAATCCTGCCAACTGCCATAAAGGAATCCGACAGCAAGAATATCTGTCTCAAATTTAACGACTCAAGATCTCGCAATACCACTCCTCCGCAACCCCATAGCCTGGGCAAAGCATATCACGTGCAAACTTTAGGGCCCGATAAACCCTGCAAAATCCTCGAACGGTTCCTGCTTCAAGCCAAAAGCCCCTGCGACGGTTTGCGAGGAAGCCAAATTCCGTTGTAGATGCTCGGGCCCTCTTTATCCTTTCATGCTTTTTATACACACAGCCACCGACTCCGCATTTTCAAGGTTTGGAGCCCTGAACCCATAAGTTCTACCCATTCAAGGTTTGCACTAAAGCCCGTACGCCCTGAACCTGCGGCAAACCCCAGTCAAGAGCTCCCTGATCCACTGCGGCCTAATTGCAACTCCCGTCGCCGCTCGACAGCTTCTTGCCTCCGGGGATCAGGAGCATGCATTCAAAGCTTATTGTTGCAAGTAGACAGTTATCGTCATTGCCACCGTTGTTCTTGGTGATGTTGGGTTTTGGTGCGCCTGCTGTCAGTAGTGTTAGGAGGAAGCACTTTTGGTAGTGGTAATGCTAGCCACTACTTTGCTTGCCGACAAAGGCGATGGTTCTTAATTGGCATTGCTAATGTCATGGTCATTGCAGTTGTTCCAGCTGGTGCATTTGCCGCAGCGACGGGTATGTCTGGGTTTGAGGCCTGCGATTTGCCTAAGCTCGACTTTTGGCACGTTGCAGTTGAAGTGACTTGTCTGTGCACAGGGTCTTTTGTATCGGTACTGAGAGTGATTTGTGCATCTCTTAATAAACTCGAGTTCTGGCCCTTGGCAGGGTTAGTTGTATCGGCATTCAACTCACTGCTTCTTCTTGGAATTCGGGTGAGTTTTGCTCCCGGAAGAATGTTGCAGATGCCCGCCTGGATGACTGCTGTGTGTTTCTATTTGCCCGAGTTTTGGGCTTGAGTGGGGGAGGGGGTCACGACGTCCATGGCGGCCGGGCCTAGGTATGTCGTGTCTCTTTTTCATCAGCGAAGTGGTGTGGAGAACATTTGCCGCGGGTGAAGGATCGGGGCCATGACGTCCATAGCCTCCTCCGGCGTTCTTGCTGAGGGTCTCTTGCATTGAAAATTTACAGTGCTTCGCGAATGTCGTGCTGAAGCTCGTCTTTTTGCACGTTGCGGGGTCTTTCGCATCGGTTTTCACAGCGTCGTGAGTCTAAACCCTCAGGGTTTTAGGCCCCAAACCCTAAACAGTTTGTAGGGTTTTGCATACTGATTTGGGCCTGGGAGTCTTGGATGAAGCTGGGGCCAAAATCTCCGATTTCGGCTCCACGGCTTTGACTGATTAGGGTCGTTAGAAATTTGGTTTTACGATGGGAGGCTTGGGAGGATGGATGTGCGGCTTCGGGTTTTATGCTTCCTTCTGTTAGTTTCACTTAGCCTTATGCTATACGGTACTATACTATGGTATGTTATACTCTAGTATGTTATACTATACTGTTTTGTATTATGCAGACTACTACTATACTATATCAATCATATTGCGGCTGAACTAGTTGCCGCCCTGCGCACCTTTACTCACTGGACATCACGCGTCAGACTGAACATGTCGAAAGCCACGCTGCTTGTGGGTTGTCTCTACAACTGGCGCGAGAAACGAAAGCCAACAAGACCCATGAGTGCCCAACGGCAACGACAGTAGTTGCGACACTTCTTCACATCCATGCGACGAGACAAAGCAAGAGACATTAATAACACGTCCCGCCAAACGTCGTTTTCGAGAGGAAAACTGCAATTAACACGAGGTTTCTTGAAATTCAAGGAAAATCTAGACCAACAACATCCTTTGTGTCGGCAAACTCTCCAGCTTCCTTTTTGTTGTTGTTGTTGCTGCTGCTGTTAGTGGTGTTGTTGTTGCTGTTGCTGTGGCCGTCGTTGTCGCTGTCACTGTGGCTGTGGGTGTGGGTCCTGTTCTTCTTCTTCTTGTCGTTGTGCTGTGCTGGTTGCTAAGTTTCATATTCTCAGGATTGCAGAATTCGGCTTTTTGGTTCTTGACATCATGATTAACTTTCTGCTGTTTGTGCTAGCATTGCTGCGCATCATCCTATCGTGGTACAACTACTCACTCGCTGCTAGTAACTGCTAGTAAGAATAATTCGGATTGGCGTCGTGGCACTTGCAACAAGCTGATATACGAAGATACTCCCGGCTGAGTCATTGCAAGTGGGTTCGCTACCGGCATCTCTAGACATGAGCATCGGAACCATCCCCAAAGCACACGCAAGCACCCGAGAAGCGATCTAAACAAAAACTCCAAGTGTTCTTGAAGACTACCTACGGACCCGAATGAGTCTTGCCAAGCTTCTCAGCCAGTGTGAAAGTGACACGACATCAGCAACTGGACTTCTTGCTGAAAGCGTCATGTGTTTGAACCGTACAGCCACTTGTCATACAATCTGAGACAAGAATGTTCAGTTACCGAACACGAGAAGAGGGGATGAACTTCACCATACTGCCAGCGAGCTACAAACGACAGTGGCAAAAGAGTGAGTGCAACTGATTGTAATCTATGGTAGCCGGAAGCAAGGTACCGTAACCCTGCCAGTCAAAGAGTGCCCTAATCCCTAAACCCTAATGCTATTTGAGCGTAGCATAAAGCCGAACAACGGACCTTGGCACACACTGGCACCGCCAGAAACGCTCCGAGGGGCCACCTTCGGGCTCGCGAGGAGCAATACATAGCAAAAGCCGTAAGTAGCAGCAACAAGCTGCCAGCTGCCAGCAGCAGGCCAGCTAGCGGTAGCAGTAGCAGTAGCGGTAGCAGTAGTAGCAGTAGTAGTAGCAGTAGTAGCAGCAGTACTAGTGGTAGTAG
>CAJNDV010001259.1:44559-49559 GCA_905221635.1 Symbiodinium sp. CCMP2456
TGTCTAGTTGTGTTGTGTGTGTGTGTGGGGGGGGGGGGTGGCGGCGTGCGTGTGTTTTCTAATGAAGGTTCAGGTCTTGATTGCTTTTTGAGCGGGGGGAGGGTGGAGAGGTACGGGGTTTGGGGTTTCGGACGCGGGTTTAGGTTAGGTTTCTAGATCTGACTTATCAGGCTGGAATGTGGCACTTTCTAGAACGAGTCTTTCGCGCCCTCGGGAAAGTAATAATTATTCGATATTGCGGGCAACCTTTGACACAGGAAGAAGACGGCGATTCGTAGTATCCTTGATACAAGGACCCCAAGAAGGACCCCCCCCCGCCATCCCAAGCGTTTCATGACTCCGCTTGACCCAGGCCGGTGGGATAGGGCGTTGATGCTGGTCCTCATTGGTACCCTTACCGGTTTCACGAGGCTCGGATCATTTCGAGTCTCGTCTCCCGTTGCTTTCTTCGGTGAGGCTGCCTGTTAGGGCTTGAGAAAGGTCGGGTGGCTATCGGCTTACGACGTGCATAAGTGTTCGGGGATTTCGATTGCTGGGCACCTACTGCAAATCCTTCGTTGACCCCTTGAACGCTTCAAATGCCAAGAAATAGCAAAGTTCTGAAGCGCTTGATCATAAACCCTAGATCAAAACATGTCAAACCTTGTGCCAGTCTGAAGCCGGCACGTTGTCAGCAAAAGGACTTTGGCTTTGGGTTTCGGGTTTTAAGGTTCAGGGATGGGGGTTTAGGAAGTAGGAACAGCGGCCAGGGTTCAGGTTTGAGATAGGTTCAGGGTCGTATCCTTTGGGGAGTAGAGCTATATGAAGGGCTTAGGCTTGGGGCATAGGGTTAGCATCCACCAGCACCACCGGGACAACGAGAACAGTCACAAATGTACTGATAGCAAAGTCAAAGCTTTGGGCAACCTATATAGGCATAGGGACTTGAACATTTGGAAGTACACTCCGGATATAGGTCGATAATGTACAATACATCCCAGAACCGGTTTTAGCTAATTACAAAGACCCCTATGGTAGGCTTTTGTGTGTTCCGGAACATTCAGTGGACACCTTACATACACCGCGCGGCGCAGACAGCTGATCTGGCTATGCTATGGCAGCTACTATATCAGTGAAGGTCTTGGCTACGGGCATTTGGTTTTGGTGTCCCCATTTCTGGTTATTGCATTGGTTATGACGAGTTCAGACATGACTTTGACAGGAGCTTCCTCGTGTTCGACACGGTGTCTCCTGGATGAGACTAACAGAGGGTAGTCGCTCAGGGCTGAGACAGGGGGCTGTAGTATTCTGTTGCGTGCAATATTGCTTCGTGTGCTGGTGATCTCGGAAGATGTGCCTAGGTCTATCGCCCCAAATGAACGGCTCACTTGCTTTAGGGCTTTCAATTCAGAAACCCAAGAGAACACTCCATATCGACTGACAGTAGAAGCTCTCACTTCTGAAGTAAAAACGAGGGGCAGCCCCATCTTCTGGCGAATGGTCAGCTTAGGTGGATCCAGCGGGGCCTTTATGACGAGTCCAATGAGTGGTGGAATTTGGGTACCAGCCTGGCGTCTGCAATTCAATGGTG
This sequence comes from Symbiodinium sp. CCMP2456, assembly GCA_905221635.1. NCBI lineage: Eukaryota > Dinophyceae > Suessiales > Symbiodiniaceae > Symbiodinium > Symbiodinium sp. CCMP2456. The sequence goes on from CAJNDV010001259.1 coordinate 46,130, forward strand.
TTGGGAGATTTCGGGGCTAGGGTGAGTGTAGAAGCCTCTAATGCGTGCAATCCTCTGAGACCCTATTCATTAGGTCATGCAATACCCAAGAACGAGCTTAAAACTCCTTGGTTCGACTTTGTATTCAAACCGCCATCGTCACAAGCACCTGCCCCACCAGATCTCCCACCCCATCAGGGCTGTACATCGCGAAAAGGACTAGCCGTGAGCACAGAAACGAGCAGTTCCTAAACCCTATACCTTAAAACCCGAAGCCCTCAAACCCTAAGACTCAGCAACTTCAGTTCTTCCAAATACATGGCTGTAGGTATGTTAACGGCTCTAGGCAAGCTTATAGACTCATTCTATGTTTTGAGGCACCCATTGTACAGAATTAAAGACCTTTTCACGTACTACCTTCAGAAAACCTAAAACCCCCGAAACCCTTGAACCGTAAACACCAAACGACTTCTTCAGAGTGGCCCATTGTCAGAAGAGTCTAACAAAGCAGGTGTGCACACGAGAGCTGTGCAATTTTGGGTTTCTCTAAGCGAGAGCCTTCCAAGCGACGATCGACATTACACGTTTTGGCATCACGTCTAGTATCTTTGTATACTAGTACCATCGCCAAGTATTAGCCGTACCATTGTTGTTACTATATAGTACCTATAGTCTCCATTGTAGTTCCTTTTTTCGGTTTAACCAAATGTATATTGAGGATTGTATAAGGTATCCCCAAAAGGAACTACAATGGAGACTATAGGTAATCATCCTAAACCCTAAACCCTAAACTCTAAACCCTAAACCAATGGAGACTATAGTACTTGTTCGTGGACATGGTCAGGTCCTGTCAGTACTGGAGAGACGATCGGCACCGACAGTTTTTGAAACCTCTGGGCTTCCTGGATTCCTGCTATACTTACCCTAACCCCCCAGGTACCTACTATATAGGGTACTAGAGCCGCTAGGGCCCTATATAGTAGGCACCTGGAGGGTTAGGGTTACCTTAGGTTCAGGGGATTTTATAATCAGCTCCAAAACCCTTGTCTAGTTATCGAGGCGCCAAAATTCGCTGATCGAGATAGCTCCGGAGCTGCCAGGCAGAGCCAAGGCTCCAAGGTCCAGGCAACGGAAGAAGACGTCTAGAGGAACCATCCTCAGCTGGTGTTGCTATAGTTCTGAGTTCTGAAGCCCGCGATCCAAGACCCCCCAAACCTGGCCAGACGCATAAAGAAAGCCCCAAACATACCAACAACATACCCAAAAATGCAGCCCTGGGTGTTCCTCGAAGAATCTGAGGCATCTTCACTGCTTTGGCCGCTTCGGCGGTGGTGTCGAAGAGTGGCTGCAGCTGGTCTGGAAGCGGCCTCCCCGAGGCCCTTTCCTTTTGGGAGCTCGGTTTTCGGCTCTTTTTTGGGGGTTGTGCTCAAAATTCGGGCCCCTTTGGATGGCTCCTTAAAGGGATCTGTAAGGGTTTCTATAAGGGCACTATAAGGGTTCTGTATGGGTCGTTTTCTAAATTAGGGTCCCGTTCTGAATTCTTTTTTCAGGGTGCCGTACTAGATTGCGGACGCAAAGAGGGATCCTAATGTAGAGAATTACCAGGTCTTTACGGTGTTTTGGGGCTGCTAATAAAAAAAACTTCTGCAAGGTCTTCTGGATTCGATTGAAGTTTTCCTACGAGATGTGTACAGTTGTTTCTATAAGACCGCCGTCCCTTCCTCTTCAGGCTCCTGTATCAGGGTTTCAGTTGACTTCTCGGGGTTTACGGGTCTATACAAGAGTTCTTCCAGGGTTTCTAATTTCTCTACTCTCGGGGCTCCTATAGGCGATGTAGGGTGTAAGGTTTAAGGGTGTGAGGTAGTCGTCAGAGTTATTGGCTGTGGGGTGTTATATAGGGTCTCTTGGTCTCTATGGGATTTCCAATGGAGGACTTAGGGCAGATGGGGTCACCTGCTTCATTGAGTGGACGTAAGCTTTAGACAGTTCATGCACTTGAGGTCTTCAGCTGCTGGGTGTGGGACGGATAGGTCCAGGGTCATGTTTAGTTTTGGCTGCTTCAGAAGGCAAGGGTGATACACCCTATATACATGGTGGGATGCTATGAGTTAAAGGACCCACAAGTAAGGGCCCCTACTTTGAAGAGAACTGCATTTGGGGTGCACGGCATCCTTGTGAGAAAGATCGTATTATAGGGTTTCCTCGCCAGGGTTCTTTGCATCGCGAGGTTTTGGGGGCGGGTTGTGTAAGAGTTTGGGATTGCTTCGGGATCTCGCAACAGTTCCAATGGGTGTTTAATGTCGGGTACCTTACTTGGGAGGCCGTGACAACAGATCCATAATGTTACGGTCCTCTAGGCTTGCATTCGATTCATGGCAAGAGGGCTTTGGGCTCGCTGCATGCGTGTAGGCAGTAAAGAGAAGCCTGAACCTGAAACCTGAAGCCCAGAACAACCCCCCCGATGAAGCCATATGAAAATCCTATATAGCCCTGATCCATATGTAGAATGATACCCACCCAACCCCCGACCCCCAACCCCGCCCCACCCCCAACACCTAAACCCTTAAGAGACCCTTTATCTGCGGTGCGACTTGGTCAGCTGGTGGCAAACCCCGACCCGTTAAGAGGTGAAGACCATCTTGGGCGGTTTCGTGATGGATGACGTGCTGTGTCTCGACTCCAAATCATGTTTTTTATTTGCGGATTGGTTTAGGGTTTTGGGCAGGGTTCTTAAATCGGCCGTGTTTACGTATCGGCTTGAGACCAAACTCTCTTGAGCTTCACGAAGTCGAGCTTAGACCCCGAACTTGCTTTTGATACCTGCTAGTGTTTGTGGTTCAGGGTGTAAGCCCTAAACCCTAAACCCTAAACCGTGTAGGGTGACTGGCGCCGGCTTTCAAGGCATTGCTTCTTCGAGCTTTGAAGTTAGGTTTTTGCTGCGCTTCTGGTTGAGGGCTGCAGGTTTAAGCGCGGGCCACGGTTTAGGGTTTAGGGTTCAGGTTTTAGGGTTTAGGGGCTTCATGGTTTGAATGTATGCGTGTGTGGAGGAGGAGGAGGAGGAGGAGGCTACGGGGCTTTGGGTTGAGGGTTCAGGGGTTGTATTTTCGTGCTTCAAAGGGGTTGTATTTTTTTTGTAGTACTGCCGCAACGTCACAGCTAACCGCCGGCGATCGACGATTCTCCCTCCCACCCTTTGTCTTGAAGCCCTGATACTCAGAGTTACCTGGGGATTTGTCGGTCCTACAGGCTTATTGCTATTCCTGCCTAGCAATGCAGCAGGTAAATCTATCTATCTATCTATCTATCTATCTACCTATCTATCTATCTGTATGTATATATACATATATATATATATTCGGATTGTAGAAAGAGAAAGAGAGAAAACAGAGAGAGAGAGAGAGAGAGAGACAGAGCTCCATTGCAGCACAGGTCATTTGGAGTACTCCTCTCC
>CAJNDV010001259.1:54559-62300 GCA_905221635.1 Symbiodinium sp. CCMP2456
GTCACGACGAACCCTTTAAACAACACCCGAACAGTGCTGCTAGCCTGAAGCGGTTTGGGGTTAAGTGTTGTCGAAGCAGATTGTAAACATGTGGCAGAGCTTGGAGATGCGCCTCAGAGTCTAGAGTGCGCACTTCCGCAGGCGGGGTCTTGTGGAGCTATGAGCAGATGAGCAGCAAGTTCACGCAGCAGACCTTGCGACTTGTCTGCACAGACCCCTTGTCTCAGAAACTCTTCCAGCTGCTTAATTAAGAAACACGAGGGCTTGTTTCAGACTTGATTCAAAGACCCATAGTCAGTCATAGCCCAAAACCTCAAAACAAAGCTGTCCTCAAGGGCTACGGCTGCACTCTGATCTTCGAGATATATAGGGTGTTTTCTCGTTCTTGCCATGCGGCTTTGTGTTTTGGGTCGGCCACGCAGGGCTTGCGGTTCCGTAGATATCAGGGCCGGAGCAGTTGCCAATGGTAATTATTCCTGAGGATTTCTCTGAGCTGTATAAACTTTATAAACAATTAGCATACTAATACTATATATATATACATAAAGTATGCATGTGTAGTATAGTACGTTTATTTCCTCACGATGTATCTATCTATCTGTCTATCTATCTAAGAGTCTTCCAGAACCCTCAGGAATCATTACAAAGCACCCTTGTGCATAGCACCCAACCCCCACAATATCCTAGAACAGCCGTGCTGATACGATTCATCTAGACCCTAAAAGCCCGTAAGCCCTAAACCCTAAAACAGTGCTAATGCTTTTGGCCCTGATATGAATATTAGCGGGCCCTTCGATCGATCCAGGGATCCCTCACAGGAAGCTCGAAACTGAAAACCGTTTCAGGGTTTCTTTATGGATTCTACATCTGTTCTCGACGAGTTACTGTGCTGTACAAGGTTCTCTACCACGCACTGTACAAGGCACGTAGGATTTTTGGTGTTTGGGGTGCAGGCTTTGAGTCTTGGTTTTGTTGTGTGATGTGCGTCAAATAAAGCTATCCAAACTCGTATTACGAGGTCAGCAGTAATTCCTAAAAGAACAGACGCTAATATGTAATTTTAAGACGTTTGTCCGAGTGTGAGTGTCGAAAAATATGAGCCAGTAGCCCACCAACTGGGTAAAAAAATGGGCTGTCGGCTGGCATGAGCGGGTTGGCTTCAACCCTATACTCCGACCATCTCTCCCTTGCCTTCTGTAACTGAAAAAGAGGCCCTATCTCCACATAAGCCTTAAACACCCCTAAACCCTAAACCGTAATAAACCTTAAACATCGGGAAGGCCCCAAACCCCAAGAAGCCGAAACGCTGAATCCTACGAACCGCAACAACCTCCGGCTTTGACCCAAGCTTCCCGGGTTCTTCAAACAAGTAAGCTTCACAACCCTCGGGCCCACAACAGCTTCGGATAGTCTTGAAACCCAGATGGGCCTGCAGGGGTGGAAGAGGGCTTGGGGCCATAGTTTTTTTTATAACTTCTCAGGAGCCCCAAGTAGTACTCGAAACTTCTTAGGCCCCTATATATATATATATATATGTATACATATGTGTATGTGTATATATATATATACATATCATACCGTACTTAAGCACGAAAGCATGAGACACCCGAAGCCCGAAAGACTTCAAGGACTCTTCGGACTCTAAAGCTGAAGCTAAGGACGAGGATCAGGGGACCCAAAATAAGGTATAAGTAAGCTAGCTGCGTTCTTAGGTGAAGTTTCCAATTTAGATTTCAGGTAGTTGTGACACTACGTACCAAGCGCCCGGAACCACTGAGAGCCCTTTGACTCGAAGCATTATACCACCCCCGCACCTGACAGCCCCCCATGAGCCCCAAACACCATCGAAGCCCTGCAAACCTAAACTCTACACACCCATAACAAGCCCGCAGCCATAAAAGCCCTGCAAGGGGTAGAAAACCCCAAAGCCCAAACCCTAAACCCTACGCGGGCTTGTAGGAGGCAAAAGCCCTAAACCCTAACCCAGGATCATGGCCTTCATGGCATCCATCATCGCCAAGCTCGCCCTTCAGGATCTTGAGTCCGGAACAGGTGCTCTGGGGCTAAGGATTTTAGGGCAAGGGTTGGGGGGTTCGAAGATTTGTGGTTTCAGGCTCTACGGTTTAGGGTTTAGGGGTCTGGGGATTAGGGATTTCTGGGTTGAGGGTTTAGGGTACGTACCGATATCATTGCGTGGGAGCAGGGTCTTGTTGTTCCTCCTGCAGCTTTAGGGTTACGGTATAAGGTCGCACTCCCACACCCTAAACCACCCTGAACCCTGAAACTAAACCCGTGTTCACCCTAGACCCCAAACCATCTTGCATTAGCGAAGCTTCCGCTCCTACACCCATTAGGGTTTGGGGTTGGGGGTCTAGGCACGCCACACTCTGAATTGCACCAGGCTCGCAGCAAGCGTTTCGAGCGATGAAGTTAGAAGGGTCCGCCGCCCGACATTTGCCACTTGGAGCTCTGAATCGGCTGTCTGTGGTTTTAGGTGAGGGTTTCAGTTTTGCGGTTTTGCTGTTATCAACAGGGCTGTATATACAACGCATTTTTTTTTACAAGCGGGTTTTGGGTTTCGGGGTTTCAGGGGGCTTTAGGGTTTCAGGGTTATGTATTGGGTCAGGGTTGTTTCGCAACTTACTCAAAACCCCGTCTTGTCTGACAGGGTTCTTGCTAATGTAGGAACCTGATTAAGAAACCCTGGCCCAATAACCTCAAAACATTAGCATTCATATGGGAGCTTCCGAAAATTAGGGGTACCTTATTTTGGGGTCCTTGTAATAAGGTCCTACTATTTAGGGTACTATATTAGGGTCCCCTATTTTCGGAAACCCCCCATATAGAGAACCCTAATAAAGATCCAAGGTTTCTTAATCAGATTCCTACATTACCTGTAGTCTCCATTGTAGTTCCTTTTTGGGGATACCTTTAAAAGAATCCTTAATATATAAATGGTTAAACCAAAAAAAGGAGCTACAATGGAGACCATAGGTACCTCTGCGTTTTTCCATAATTCAGGGTCCAAGGTTCCAGGGTCAGGTGCAGCTCTATCCGGTCCAGAAGCTACTGGCACCTTTTCGTGGCAGGGCCCCTGCAGATTCCAATGTGGCAAGGTCAATGAACAAGTATAGAGTTCGGCCAGGGGAATTACATGTTAAGTGTGTGAGTAATGAGTAAGACCGTGTCAGCAGTGGATCAACGAAGCTAGTCTAAGGGTGAATTTACCTTAGACAGACAAAGCCAGATCCTCAGGACTTACAGTATAAGAGTAGGAACCAAGATAAGTGACCGGAGCAGGATTACCTCTCGCCTCCTTCGATGCTCTGAGCTTTCTGAAAGATGAGGGCATGAAAGCTGGTGACGATTACACTGGGTACCGGATACCTCATGGAATCTTTAAACCTCCGGCTATTCTCGTATCAGATTAAATGATGGTTATGTAGCGGAAGAGATTAACGTATGTGCGAGTTGCCAGGTCGGACCCTTCTCATTAGCTCTTGATTAGTTTCCCCCAAGACATTAGCGCAGCATGGATGAGGACGCGATGTGGTATTTCAAGAGTCCGAAGCAGTTCCAAAATTTTACAACCGACCATCACGCAGACCCCAACTCTCCCTTAAGGTTCGTTTAAGCTTTATCCAACTCCCAGTGGGGAAGTGCAGTATATAACCTTTAGTTTTTTCTGGTTATCATTCCTTTTTGGAATCCGAATCAGCTTAGCCTTCAGTTTCCTAGGAAAGCTGGACAAGGAAGATGCTCTTGTTGTTCTAATTAGTGAGGACCCCGATGCTGAACCCTTGCAAGAAGGCCCCTTCGCAGCCACTAATGGAGCCTTTTTTTGTGGGGCCCCAAAGCCTCGTTTGGCGGGCCCTGTCTGGGATTTTGCTGCATTGAACAGAAAGTTTATAGGGTTTAGGGTTTACCTATAATAATCTCCATGGTGGTTCCTTTTGGGGGATACCTTATAAAATCCTTAATATATAATTGGTTAAACCAAAAAAAGGAACTACAATGGAGACTATAGGTAGGGTCTAGGTTGGGAAGCTAGTAACAGAGATTCCTGAGGCTCGATGGGCAGACATGCTTGGCTGGTAGTACGGGGAAGTTGGCAACAGAGACCTTGCTTCATGTATCTCTATGGTATACACTTTCGCCTCCAAGGGCTTGCCGTATTGTATCTCGAGAGAATACTTCATATTACCCATTGTAGGTACCCTTATGCGCGAACTTCCCACCTGAACTGCCAGTGGAGTCAGCAGACTCCGCCTTGAGACTGCCCGAAAGACTGAAGACGCCAACTTCCAGAATGGCATCAAACAGGAGTTGGGGGGGGGGGGTAAGGTTAGGGGCTTGAATAGTTACCAATCTTATTCCTGCGGGTTACTTGGTGTGTATAGTTATTCACTATAATATACGCCCTAAAACCCGAATCTAATCGTTTAGGCCCTTATAATACTGAGTTGGGGCAGTCAGGGCTGTTGACTTCCAGGCCCGGGGCGCTGCACTTTGTCTTTTTCGCACTGCTTGGCGCACCCCGGCACGCGTTTTTTGAGGTTTGCCATTCAAGTGTTTAGAGTTAATTGATTCCTGGGTGTATCCCGAATGTTGAATCCTGTACCTAAACTGTAGCTGCACCCTAGGCGTGCAGAGTAAATGTTGGCAGTGGCACCGGATCGCCGCATGAGTCTTTCACGGCGGCGCTACCAAACAAATCTTGCGAAGCAAGCGACATGGCCTAGTTCTCTGAACACAACCCTAGCAAATCGGGAATGCGATCTAACGACAACCCCAGCATCCAGAGGTCCTGGGGGGTCTTTTGGGCGCCGGCTTCGTCTATGGCAACCTGCAGGCCATCCGAGCCACGTTTTTGTTCTATTTTCTATTCTCTGGAGGGTGGTCTAGCTGGGTTTCGGGTTTACATCGTCTGGGGTAGGTGTCGATATCCACCCTGGGGCGCATGCCTCGGCCACGCATTGGAGGGCTTGTGGGTTTTGGGTTGAACGGTTTTGAGCACGCCGGACGACGGCTCTTGGTCCGGGCCTTACATTGCTCCTGTTGAAGCCCGCAACTGGGGGTTTCTATCACTGCTCTTACCTACAAGATCCCTGAGCGATGTATCTTAAGATGAGTGTGGTGCGCTTCATGGGGCTAATTGAGGCCAAGGTTCGCGGACCTTGCCTGGCTTTGTCCGAGTGTGAGTGTCAACAAGTACTGAGACCAACGGGCCTACAAGCCCAACATAAGCATCCTCAGCGGTCAATCTTGCTGGCTTCCTTTTCCGTCGCCTGGAGGTTAGCCGACAACGGGCACGGTGGGGTTGGACCACGGGCTACCTGGCAAGCCTACTTGAGATGGGACTACCAAGGTTCAGAGTGACAAGCTGAAGCTTGAAGTCAAGTGGGTAGTTCTGTAAATTAGGGTCCCGTTTAGGGTCCTTTTTACAAGAGTGCTGCACTGTTTTCGGGGCCCAAAATGAGAGAGCTAATCAAGTACACGGCCAGCATAGGGCCAATATACGTTGTTTGGCCACGCATTGTCGCACCTCGTCATGCAAACATCCTCCGAGGCCCTAGCTAAGCTAGGCAGGGTGATAACATGATTAATATAGGGGCCAGGCTGATTACCAATACTATTTTGGTGGTTCTTTCTTGTAAATTACAGTAGAAAAAACCCAAAGCCCGATTTGAAGTATTAATGCCCCTATCCCCTAAACCCTAAACCCTAAACCTTGTTCGAGTTCTTAAGGCCCTTTTAGTACTCACTCCAAACAGGTCCCGGCCCCAAAGTTCCTTGGTCGAACCTATATTGACCTGCTCTGATGGTTGGAATATATGGGAGTTTCAGAAAATTGGGGGTACCTTATTTTGGGGTCCTTATAATAGGGATCCTACTATTTAGGGTGCTATATTAGGGTCCCCTAATTTCGGAAACCCCCATATTGACCTGCTCTGATGGTTGGAATATATAAAGCCACGAGGGTTCAAGCTCACCTACTAGGCTACTATGTACGTGGCAGGGCGTGAACCCTCCATGTAGCACACCGATTTCTCAAAGACTCCAATACCCCTTAATAAAGGAATATACCTTAAATCTTATTAGGGTTCCTTCCCATTAGAATTTAAGGTCTATTCCTTAATCAAAGGGTTTTGGAGCCTTAATTAATGAATATACCTTAAATCCTGTTAGGGTTCCCATTATAAGTTAAGGTATATATTCCTTAATTAAGGGGTTTTGGAGTCTCTGGGTTCTTGCAGGATGGAAAGCTGCTGCTTTGGTAGCCGCTGTCGCGGCCGTGAATTTCGTCGCAACAGGGCCTGACAGTTATCAGCTTGGAGCTTGCTATACGAGAATCATATAGAGGCCTAAATAAATACCTATATTATTTTGGGAGTTCCTTATTGTATTTATAGCATCATATAACTCAAAACCTTGTTCTAATTATTAAGGCCGAGGCCCCCACATGATGTCCCGAAACCCTCTTCAACATATTAAGGCCCCTGCTTGTAGAGCTTTTGGAGTTTGAGAGTTGGTTCTTTCAAATTTTTTAACCCTGAACTCTAAACCCAAAACCCTGAACCCTAAACTCCTGGCCAATCGCTGGAGAGCAGCGTAGCGAGTCGAATGACCGCTCCTTGATGGTCCTGACATGCCGACTCCTTTTGGTTCTGCAGCTGTCGCTGGCTGAGCCAAGTGAGTTTCAGTATCTGAGCCCTTCAAGTAGTGGCAAGCCTTGAAAACGATGGGTCCAAGTCATTGAAGTCCGACTGCTACCCGACACATAACTGTTTAAAAGCATGTCTATGTGGTTTTTGATCTCTTGCTGTATCTGTTGAGTGGTGGTCGAGTCTTCTAATTTGAGTCTGGCATGCTGGTCAAAGGCTAAATATTGGGCAAACGAAGCTGCCCTCTAACTCAGTTGTTGTGCATCTGCCACAGTAATCCGAACAACCCTGCAATGCGGGCTCGTCCTTGCTAAGTGGGAGGGAACAAAAAGCCCTAGGAGTTGTGGAGTTAGCGAGGTGCGGGATTTCGGCTGTGTGCGGCTTCTTCTTGGTTCAGGTTTTCTGCAAAGCATGCCCTTTCGGGTTTCTTCCTCCTTAGAATCTTAGGGGATGAGTAGGTGACCTTTAACCTTTCGGGGCTTTTACAACCCTACTATAATTGAAAGGTTAACTTTTTGGGGATATAAGGTCTTCAGCCCCGAAGTATTAATCCACTGTTAACTCCCCACAGCCGGACTCGTTGTTTTCAGACCCATACCCCGAACCCTAGATAATTTCTTTGAACTACCGAGGTTCCTTTAAACTCTACGTTGGGCTTTCAAAGAAGAGCCTAATTACACAAACGTAAGTAGTTAAGGAACCCTGCCCCTAAACCCCCAAAGTCCCATCGCAGCGCGAGCTCAGAGGTAGCACGAAGATCGCATCTCCTTGAGATCAATGAAGGACTCGCTCTCCAGGCTCTGGAGTTTAGAGTTATATATATATATATATATGCACACTATTCCTGAGGGATTCTTAACATGCGTACAGATTCTGTTTTCGAAGTATTCTGGCCCCTACAATGATCCGGGACAGGTTCGCAGGTCACGGTGCAGCGCTCAGGGTTATGGGCTTAGTCTGTTTATTGGCAGTATGTAGCATTCCTACTATTGCCATTGCGGCAACAACAACTACAAGTACTACTACTACTACTACTACTGCTGCTACTACTACTACTACTATTGATACTACTACTA
>CAJNDV010001260.1:284-15258 GCA_905221635.1 Symbiodinium sp. CCMP2456
CTACTACTACTACTACTATGCTACTTGCTTGACAGTTGTTCGGAAACACACCCAAAGTCTCTAACCCAAAAGCCTTCCTTAAACCGGATTCTGGACTTGCTATTTTTCCGGCTAGAAGTCTGGGTTTATCAAGACTTCAAGGTGGAAACGTGTTTAAAACCGTGTGCGGGCAAGAGCGCGCAACGGCGAAGCTCAAGGCGCTTTTCGAGTTGCTGGACCCTACATAAGAACAACCCCCATGTAGAGGCTACAGTGAGGTTACGCACATAGCATGCTGGACCAAGAACTGTGAGAGAGAAAGCACATGCAAGTGTGGTTCAATCCTTGCATTTTGCCTGAGCCTGAGGTGGAAACAGAGCCACAGGCCACCGAGAAGCCGAGAGCTTTGCAAGGCACGGCTTTGCAGCATTTTGCAGTCCGCAGAGTCGCAGGGGAATCGGACGAAGCAACGCTAGAGGATTGGTTTTCCGCGTGCGTGTCAGGAGGTCACGGCCTTTTTGTTTCCAAAGAGCTTGGGCAGAAGCTCGCCATGCTGGAGCCACCTGGTTTTGTGTTCAGCTAGTGCTTTCGGAGGTCAGAATAGGACATCTGGACAGGAGCAGTACATGCTTCAAGACAGCACCGCAGACCTGTCATTGTCATGGGCGGCAGGCAGAACCGAATATGTTGCAAAGCCGATCTAGAACATCCGAGCTGGATCTACCCTGGCAAGAGTGAGAAGCTCCAATTCCAGGCATGAAGAGACTCCACCAGACTCTCCTGGGGATCTGCATGGTCGACTGGATGAGAAGTCTGCTCTGGCGTGGCTTCGCTTGCTCTGGCGGGGGTGGACGGCGGGGGGTTTCGTAAACAGTCCTCTCCATCACTCAGTACGTACTCGCAGTGCCAAGGCTGCTCCGCGGCCGGGCCGACCCTAACGCTACCCTGGGCGCGCTGCAGCGCACCCCACTCTTCGCGGCTGCGGAACGGTGCCTTGGCCAACTGCGCTGCGGACACCTTGAAACAGCCGAGACGAGGTGCAACATCAAGCTGATTGACAACCTGCTAAAATTTCGGGCTGACGTCAATCGAGCCGATCTTGCAGGAGGGGCACCGACGTTTGCTTGACATTGCTCGGCAGCATGCAGATCATGCAGAAAAAGCATGGATTTGCAAGGCGAGACGCCACTCTTTGCTCTTTGTCATGCGGCTGCCTGGGCTGATGCTTCTCTCCGCAGCCGCCGTGCCGCAGTGCAAAGGCTGCTGGAAGGTGCACTTGTCTGCACGATGGGATCCAGAAGTTGAACAAGTTCACAGTTTACGAGTACCTACAAAAAGTATGGGAATAGCAGCTTGGGGGTCGTGACGAAGTGCATCGAAGTGCCCACTGGGGAAGTACGATATGCGCAGAGTCAAAATTTCAAGCGTAACTTGATGAAACATGAAAGCCAGGCTTTGGATGATTTGGTGCCTGCATGAAGCAGCCAGCCTTCATTGAGAAATGACCTGATGGTTTAGTTGCAAGAGGCGAGGCTGACATCGATTTCGCCAACCCTCGAGGGCGCACGCCGCTCCATGCGGTGCGCCCTTTGGAGCCGTTGGAAATTCTAGGAGACATTTGCCCAAGACAGCGAGCCCTGGCATTGTCGCCATACTCTTGGTCCTGAAGCCTTCGCCTACGTATGTTCAGAAGGCGATCACCAGCGGTGATGTTGCAGTTCTTTCGGTATTGTTGGAGGACTGGCACTTGAAGTTGATGTTGAGACGTTCGGCAAGAAGCTTCGAATGACGTCCTTGCCGCACTGCGAGGATACCGCGAATGTGAATGCACGCGATTTGGGTGGCTTCACAGCCTTGATGTTACCAAGCTGAACTAAGTCGTGACTGAGGTTGTTCTTCGAAAGACATGCTGAGGTGGGCTGCTGGGCGGGGCAACGCAGAAGTTGTCAAAGCTCTGCTTACAGCTCGGGCCAACACGGCCTTAGCTGCGAACCGTGCTCTCCTCGGCTTTTCGGAGACAGACGCTGCTTATTCTAGTTCCAGAACAGCCTTCCGGACAAGCCGATTCGTCCACCCGCCTGGACCTTTCTCGCTGCAACGAAAGGCGACCCGAAATGGAAACAGCCAGGCCATGCCAGGCCCAAGAAGCAAACTGCACCTCGTCCTCAAACGTCGCGCAGATGCATACGGATCCTGATCAATCGCCGCATGCACCCGGCTCTGACAGACCACCACCATCCACGTGCACATACTGCACTTGCGGCGGTTTTCAGCCAAGTTACAAAAACACCCTGCTACGTTTGCTGTACCGACCGCACCGCGCACACTGAGCCTGAGATGTCATACTCGTACGGAAAACGACCCGCACATGGTTGGGTTGTGCCATGCTGGGACCCATGCTGTCGGAAGAAGTTGAAGGTGGCGAGACAGCCATGCTCTTTGCGCTCACCAACAAGTGCGAGTCGGTGTCGGGCCTGGCCAAAAGGGTCCACAGACAACACACGACAACACGCGACCTCCCCGAGTTGCCGAGGTGGTCGAGACCCTTCAAAACCACGCCGACCAGCCCAGCGAGGCTCGACGGCGGCACCCGAAGTTCATTTCCTGTTCCTGTCGCTTTCCGGGAGGGCAAGGCCGCCGGGGCCGCCACTCTGGCTCACTGCAGGCCTTTGCCGTGGGACTCTTGAATCGGGTGAAGAGGCTGTGGGTAGGAAGCCACAGTCCTGGCTAGCAAGATGTCACGCCCTTTGGATCTTGCTGGCTCTTTTACTGTGGCAGGCACGGAGATCCAGAGCCAGCTGCATTCATGGGTCAGGCCCTTCTGTGATAAGCAGTTCAGAGTGGGCATGACCGGACGCAGCTGCTTGACGGAGCAATGAATCAGTGGCCGTTTGAGCGGAGGTACGCGCAAAGTTCGCACCCGATCTGAGCTCCACTTCCTATGCGGAGAAACCTACGGGGCGCAGCATGTAGTGGCAGCTTTCTAGTGTGTTTGCCTGCTCTAAGATGCACTACCGATCGAGTTTTGGAAGCATGTCTCCCGAAATGCTACAATGCTTCGCGCCGCAGCGTTCGAGTCATCAAGCCTTCCGGAGACATAGCACCATGGTGCAATGCAGTGAGCAATGTCCGAAATCCACGTGGACCTTCGCAGAGGACTGTCAGTCAGACACGGAAAAAGGTCGAAGGAACGCAGCTTCTCTGGATCCATCGGTTTTCTGCAGGACCCTGTGGTCGGCCACGAGATGCAGGCACCCGCTTTGTGTGATGGTGTTCACATGAAGATGCTGTGCGTTGACGAGTGATGCTCCTTGCAAGTCCTGGAACCAACACGAGTGTGATGCAACCTCCGTTGCCTTCGCAGGGGCACTGGGGCAATCCCTGCAGCTCACTCAAGAGGACACCTCATGCAACCAGGATGGCAAAACTGAGGTCACGATAGGAATCGGCTTTGGGGCGAGGAAGTTGCATGTGGCTACGATGACTTCAGGACAGAAGGGCTTGTCGTTTGGTTGGGATTGAGCTGCAAGTCGTCCGGATGTATCCGCCTGCACGCTAGCTGCGAATTGCCAGCTTCACTATCGTACTTCAATGGTAAATTCTAAGTGGCACTTGCCATTGGCTGATGTACACAGACGTCTTTGTCTGGAAGAGGCACCCACGGTTGAAAGTCAGCACACTTCTGACATGAAATACTGGTTGTCCTTGGGATCCAGGCGTAAACCTAAACAGAGCTTCACATTGAAGCCAGGCGAAGGGGTGTAAACTTGAGGCGATGCCGAACGGCTTCCGCCATGATGTCATGCTCTGGCGGCTAGTTCTCCGTGTGGACAACGTTGAGGATGAGAGCATCTCACTGCGAGTTGCTGCACGTCAGGCCAGGATGGCCAGGTTCTGGTGAGCAGTCCGGTGCTTGCATCGAAACCCAGAATCTGCAGAGGAAAATGGTCGAATCCCGCCCTGGGCATGGACAGACCAACTTCCAGCCTTCGCCTTAAGTGCTGGTGGAACCACACAAGCCGTTTGCAAAATCTTGTAGCAACATAGATACAACTTCCTTCTGGTTGCCGTAAAGCCTGGATATTCATGCTCCCCTGATGCATGGTGGCTGCTAACCATCAGGTTCAAATCACACTGAGGACTGCCTTTAGCTATTGTGGCTTCCTAGCAGGCTCTGTCGGGAGGCGACGAGCTGCTTGCAAGCCTGTGCAGGAGGACACTCCACTCCGAGCCGGTGCACAGCCACGCCGTCATTCTCAGCCGCACTGAGCCGGTGGCATCGGTGACGTTGCGGCCCTGCAGGATCTCAAACTCGCGGCTGGTGCAAGAGAGATTGCGATGAAACCCGCCTCAGGGTGGAACTGGCCGCGTTTGCAGTGGCGACATCACAGCAGCGCTGGGCTCTAGAGGATGGACGGGTTCTTTGAACAAAGAGCTTGCTGAAGAGTCTCCATGGAAACTACCTGCACGTATATATTTTGTGCGTGCCGGGAAGCTGGTCATCCAACGGAACAGTGAGGCAAGCTGTTTTCAGATTCCTCGTGAGACAGCACAATGCTGTGCAAAAGGCCTATGCGCGCTTGGACCAGCATGGCCTTGGCGGCTGCAGGACGGATGAGTAAACTGGCACCGGAACGATGCAAAGTGCACAGATTTTCTGCGGCTGTGGAAGGTATGGACTCCTGTTTCCACTGCCGTACAAGCTCCAAGAAGCCTCTTCCATTGCAAGAAGCATGTGCGGAAGGAGCACAAACATCACCAGTCTGAGGCTAGCGCCTTGAAGCTCGCAGAGTGCCTCGGCCTCCGGCATTGACACAGCCATGTCCTTCTAGTCCTTAAAGACAAAGACACAGAGTAACAGCCATGTGCAGTTCATCACGGCCTGCCCAGGTGTCCAGCACTCAGCTTGCCCATCGCAGCCCCGAGCCCGGAGTTGGACGATATCGAAGCCCACCAGAGCGATCAGACAGGCCCTGCTAGCGCCTGGACGAAGCAGGGGCCAGTCGCAGCTCGTTTTTGTGCAAAGGCACTGATGTGTGGGATCCTGGGATCGTCCTCGCTTCTGCGCTCCCGCAGCTTCTTCCGGGATCTGAGCAGCCGGGCTGAATCCTGGAGCTTGCCCCCAGCTTCAAGACTTGGCAAGAAGCCCTTCGCGAGTCGCCGATTCGCGCACAGCGGCGCGCTTCGCCATCGCAGGCGCCAGTTTCTCTCAGAACATCCGAGGCGGACTTTGGAGCTGCTCGAGCTGGGAGCGGGAATTGGTCTCCTCGGCTTTGTCGCCGCCCTCCTTGGTCGCTTGGACCCGGTACTCCCAAACGCAGCACTTGCTGCGAGAGGGCCTATGAGATGTTGGATCAGGTTTCCCGCATTCCTTGCTTCTGGTGTTGTGTGGCGGCCGGCGCACCCGCAATGAGGCCACAGCTGTACCTCTACAGATCTCGAAGCCGTTCATGCAGCTTCTCAGCAAGAGGACCACTGGTTTCGGATTGCATACCCGGCATACCCATCGGCAGTCACGTTGCTACAGCCGCTTTGAAAGCGACCCAAGGCCTCTTCTGAGAAGTTTGCAGCCGAATGTGCGGAGCTTCCGGCGCTTACTGGCTGTTGCTGGCAGTGGAAGGCCAAAGCAACTGTCCGAGCTCCAGACCCACCTCCCACCTCCGAGCAAGCGTGCAGGTCCTCGACTGGTCTGAGCCGCCAGACTGGGCATTGGAGAGGCACCTTCCGACAGTTTTGCTCACCTGCGTGAGATGGGACCTCGTGCAGATGGATGCAGGACATGGGACATCTTGTTGGGGGCCGACCTGCTTTGGTATGCCGTTGGGCATGATGTGACCCCGGCACCCCGGAGCTGGGCTGCCAGGTCCGGCGCAGTTCTGTTGGCACGTTGTGGGTTTGCGCACGGTCCACAAATGATTTCATAGTTCAATGCGAAGAACCAGCATTACAAGGCCAAAACGCATCTAAACTTTCTGAGAGGCTTCAGACCCCGTTGCTGCGATTCCTTTCACGGCTGCGATTCACAGAGCTCCTCCTTGCAGAGCGCGAGCGGGATCTCGAGGCCCGGCATTTCTGAATCAGTGCGACATGACGATCAGGGTTTGATGTCTGCATACTTCTGTGCCAAAAGCAGCCGAATCATCGCTTGTTGCTCTAAGTTGGTCCAGTCTTAGACTGATCACTTTGAGGTGCGGCGAATTGGGTACCTCTCCCATAGCTGTCTAGATAGGCTTGGTAAAGAGAGTCTTCATTGGACGGATCCCTGGACAGACGCTCCTTGCGATGTGATTTGTCTTGCGCCAGCAGTCAACAGGCCACCGAGGAGTTCTTCCAAATCTTGGACCCCGGACTGCAATGACTCATGAAGTTCAATGCAGACACAGGCCGTTGAAGGACCGTAGCAAGAATTGAGCGGAAGATGTCGTTCGTGGTGTGGTCATATGGTTCGACTTAGCGTGACTGAAGTGCAACATACCGCGCAAGTACCGACAGCACTGAGCTGCTGAGAACGACCTTACCTTAGCATCGACACTTGACCTGCATCGGCGACATCCTACAAGTAAGTTTCACAACCAGCCCCCTCTCCTCACGTTCATACTGCATCGAGGGCAATCCTCGAAGCAAAATGAGGTAGGCTTCCTGGCTTGGCCGTGTTCTTTCCACGAATTGTTGGTAAGGACCTATTTGGTTTCGAAGCACGTCGAGTGGACCTGCCCGGCGGCAAGTGCGGCTCCCTAACCGCAGCTTGGTGTGCAGTCACACATACGGTCACATACGGTCACTTGTAGTCTGCTGCTGTGAGAAACTGAACACCTGCAGGCGGCCGTTGATGTCGCCATCTGGAGCATTCGACACTCCTGCCTCATGGAGCCTTGAATGGAATTCATGGGTACCGGCTCGACGCTCCTGAGCACGGCCTACGGGTCAGGTTGTTCTCCCGCTCGCCTAGGGCGTAGGGGCAGTCGGCTAGCCTGCCCTAAAGCTTTGGGTTCAGATGAGAGCCAGACAAAGGCAACGCTTGGTACTCAGAACGGAGGTTAACTGGCATGTCAAAGTAGACCCTCAGATCTAGAGGTCTCCAAACCTACTGCCCCCGCCCTGGCTTGCCAAGACTGTGCCGGCGGCCATTTGGAGCAGAGACACTGTGACGAACGAGGACAGCGTTTTCGACTTCCCGGTGCCAGGATTACCAGAGACCGTGCGTGCCTGCCAAAGCCTACAAAGCGACGAGCTGGGAGCAGTGGTGTGGGATGCTGCGGTGCTTCTTGCCTGGTTTTTGTGCCAGCACCTTGGCTGCCAAGTAGCCGATCTCCTAGTCTCTCCAACAACGGTACTGGAATCAAAGTCGCGGTGTGATGCTTGCTTGCCGCCAGACTCATTTCGTGTTTCCAGGAACGATTGGCTTTGCCACAATGCCCGCATCCTGGATGTTGTTGAGTTTTTGTTGTGGCTTTCAGAGCAAGCTGCAATATCGAGCACCTGAAACGAGCTTCCAGAGTCGCTCATATGCCACAGACACTCCTCTCAGTTCAATGATACGCAAATTTCTCTTGTACGCACTCGCTATGTATTTTTATATGTAATAATATAGTGAAGCTCATCATCGTCATCATCGTCATCATAATCACCACCATGTTCGCAATGTTGATAAATGTTGACAAGAAATAAGAATCATGGCAGAAATATTAATGACAAGATTAACAAACAGCGATGATAAGAGATGAGTTATACGAAGCAAAAGAATCCTTTGCAGAAATGCTGCGTCTGTGCACATTACATGACAGTTTGTTTGTTGCAATCCCAT
Source organism: Symbiodinium sp. CCMP2456 (assembly GCA_905221635.1). Lineage (NCBI taxonomy): Eukaryota > Dinophyceae > Suessiales > Symbiodiniaceae > Symbiodinium > Symbiodinium sp. CCMP2456. The sequence continues at coordinate 8,068 of CAJNDV010001260.1, forward strand.
CTTCCTTTCTGCTGAGGCATCCTGGAACTCGGCGCCGGCACCGGTCTTGTTGGCCTGGTTGCAAAGGCCTTGGGTGCAGAGGGAGGCCTCCTCAGCGATCTGCCAATGCTCGTGCCGGGCTATGGGTCGTATGTTTGGGGGTCTATGCACGTGCATCACAGCAAAAATTGTACAGAGCGCTCAAAACTCTGTGCGAACCGTGGTTGCCCGAGGTGCCTTTGTTGGAGGACAGCACCTTGTCATGTTCAGCTATGCTTGGAACGGAGCAGTACTGCGCGGAGATGTTCACCAGTGCTTGTTGCGCTCCAAGGTATATCCTTGAATGCGTCGTGGGTAGAGCTGGAGCCTGAGCCGATTGGCGTGGGCTTCGCACTTGACACGTGCTGCGAGATTCAGTTCCGTTGCGGAAGCCATCAGGGACATGGCGGCCATCAGTTTGGACTGGGAAGACCCGCAGTGTGTGAAGCACATCCGAGATATTTTCAAGTGCTGAGCTCAGATGGGACGATGTGCGGAAACGGAGCGGGAGAAATCCAGTGCCAGAGCTGCAGGCCTCAGCTGCTACTCCTGGCAGCTGATGTTGTCCATCAGCGAGTTCCCTACCTGGCCTTGTTGGACCGGAAGCAATTCTGCGATCATGCATTTCCGCCCACACGCATCTTCCACCCAGCAATTTCAACACGATTTTGCGGCGAGATACTTCTTTAAGTGCACCCTGCAACGAGGAGACAATCCGGTACATCTGTGACCTCCGAAGCCCGATGGCCACAAGGCTGTTGCAAGGGTTGCTGGGAGAGAACTGGAGATGGTCTGTCTCGCTGCCCTGCAGATTTGCCTTCAATTCAGCGTGCCTCTCAGTTTTCGTCTCAATCTATCTATCTCTGTCTCTCGCTCTCTCTCGCTCTTGCATCAATGCTTCTTCAAGCTTGTCTTGTTTGCTTCAGTGAACCTACCGCAAATCTCGTGGCCTGTGTGGTGTAAGCGGTCTGTTTGAAGCCTGTTGCCGTTCTTGGCCCATTACATGAACCCTTCCAACCTAGAACGATGGCAAATGTCAACCAAAGACAGACATACAGAATCCCAACAGAACGGAAGTAATTTGTCTGTGGCAAACCCTGCAGAACCGAAGTACTTCGTGCATGGCAAACCCTGAACACCAAACGGAAGACGACATCTCAGACTTGGCCTCGACCAAGCGCTGCAGCCTGAAGTAAGTGCACGCTTAGTCGCTCCACATCTCTCTTGCCAGACTGCTGCTAGCTCACCAGGACCGACAGCCAGAGGCCCAGACTTGAACGAAAGGCACGCACGTCATGCAAGGCTTAAAGCTTGGAGAGCTGAGGCCGGAGCACACAGACCGATTTCTTGAAGCTGCTTCGGAGCAAGGCAGCAAAACAGGGCCCCGTGTCGCAGAGTTCTTGCCGCCTTTGCTGCCGGAGGCTTCAGTAGCCGTGTTGTGGCGAGACATGCCAACGAGAAAACTTGCTTGGCGAAGCTAGGCATCGAGATCAAGATGTTGTTCTTTTTCGTTGCACGAGCATTCGCCTAAAGATTTAGCAGAAACACCTTGTGCATGCTCATGTCCGCATTGATGACTCAGGATCTACATGCTCAGTTGGAACGAGCCGGAACTGCATATTTCGTCTTTTCAGAGGAAGCTTTCGGTGTGCACAACATTTGCTGGCGCCTGGTTGCAAAACACTGTGGACTGTTCCGTGGAGCTTAGCCCCAGCGAGATACAGTTCAGCTGGCACCGATTTGGTTGGAAGCGGCGGTTGCAACTTCCATTCCCAGTAGATCCGGAGGCTGCAAGTTGCACCCTGTATCGGAGACGACGACAGCTCTTGGTCGAACTTCGCCACTCAGATGAGTCGAAGGAGATGTGAAAAAATTTGAAGGATGCTCCGCCACTGCCGGAGCTGGAGTACCTGACGGAAAAGCCCCATGAAGCACCTGCAGAGGACGTGAGCTGCAAGAGGCCATTTGGTGAAGCTCTTGGAGAGCCCAGCCAACTCGACCTGTCCATGAGAAAGACATCACCAAGAAGGACACGTGCTACAAGCTGCTTGACTTCCATGGTATTGCCAGCTGCAGTTGGCAATGATATTCAGATATTCACTATGACGAGGCGTGGCACATGAAAGCATGGAAAGAAGCCTTGCAGGAGATCCAACACTGCTTAAATCCCCGACTTTTACTCGTAACATCGTCATCTATTTTGCAAACGAGAGCCGGAAGCCCTGAAGCCAGCACCGGCCTCCGACTGTCACAAGGTGCACCGAAGATACTTAAACTATCCACAGAACGCTACGTCAAACCGTCAAGCGCCTTCTCCTGCCACCGAAGCCGAGCGCAGGCTTCAAGCGTCTACAACCTGTACATTGAAGCTCCGTGCTTCGGTGTATTGGGCCCTGGCGCTCGGTGGCATAGTATGCCGTATCGCCGTTGGCACCGCCGATGCAGGAAATGCTGTGAGTGGCCCAACCACTTCGTCTAAGTCTATGTGTCGTGATCTCACATCCTACTCATCCTTGACAAGCAGTACTGCCTGCTGGGGGAGAGCTCTTGCGGTCGCCGCTGTCCTTGTGGACACATTTGCTGGAGACTTGGAGCCCGTTGAACCTTCACGGAAACAGCTGCGAAAGGTTTGTCGCAGAAAGGTCTGCTGGATGGTGTGCATGAAGCGTCAATGTGTGTGCTCCGGCTGTGCCGCTGTGTCGCAGTTCCAGCTTTTCTGAAGGCATCCCCGACACTCCCATTGCCAAAACCTGATTCAGGGGCATCAAGGAACTTGAAAGGCACACTTCTCGACAACGACCCTGCAGCAGAGCCCGTAGTGATTCTAGCCGCACCACATCTGCAAAGGAAAGAACAGCGATCCTTACACTTCGGACATGAGAGCCTTAAGGGGCACATGGCGTGCTGTCGCATTGGACCTGGATGGGACCACTCTGAACAGCAGTCACGCGCTCAGTGCCCGCACAGTGGAAGCGATTCAGAAGATTGAATCTCGGCTCTTTCGAGATGCTGCAGTCCAGTTGCATGATGTTTGTGAAGTTTAACTTCCATGAGCACTTTAGCTAAGGATGCATCAGGAGCCGCTTCTCCGCATCGCTTCAGAGACGTCGAATCTAAGGGAGCCGCCAAAAAACCCAAGGTCCATGTCATCATTGCAACTGGGCGTCCGGTCCTCTCCCTGCAGGCACGAGCCCGAGACTCTCTGGAGCGAGAGAGAGAGAGAGAGACGTAACACAATCGTAACACCACATGAAGCCCTTTTGCCTCTTCCCTCAGCCCTATGTGACAGAGCTCGGCCTGACGCGACCGGTGCCCACGGTTTGTTTCAACGGAGCCTGCGCGGCTCAGCTGCAGTTTTTTTTGGTTTTCGAACTTTTGATGCGATGGAGACGGTCTCCAGCCAAGGCGACGCTGGTGGATCCTTGGGGTGAAGGGCAGAGAGTCCTGATCTCACGAGGCTTCGGTTCTGCTGAGTGACAAATTTAGTTTAACACAGCAGATCACAGGTTTGAGCCACTCAGCGACAGAGAGTTCCTCGACGGCAGCTTTGGATGACAGGGCTAGTTGGTCCACCATTCGCGAAGACATTGCGATGATTTTCTCGTTTTAAAGGTGCTCACCCACACATGTATCCTCCACTCTCTCTTGCCATAACGACGTCCGCAGAGGTATCCTGCAGCTTTGCGATGACCGGGGCTGGTGTGCCAGTTACTGTCAGGCACATGGCACCTCGGTGGTGCCGTGCCCCGCCTGAACAGGACTAGACTACTAGCTGCTGCATTGCCCGGCTGCTAGCTCCCCTGAAGGGCTTGCGATGCACCGACCCTTGAACTTTTGTGCCTTCGGATGTTAGGAAAACTGAACTCCACGAAGAGTGGCTTCAATCCTTCGAAGAGTTGGAAGGCATGGAGCAGGCAAGAGATTCCCGTCAGGTCTCTTGTCACTGTACTCTTGCTTTGCTTGACATACGTAACATCGGCGAATGTCCTGATCCAGTTGCTTATCCACATTACTTGGAGTCTTGGTCTGCGCACCAAACTTCAGGAGCGCGTGGAAGATTTGTGGGAGCTGCTTGAAACAGAGACGCCCCTCAAGGCACGCGAGATCACGGTGTGTCGACAAAGTCAAGCAGACCAGAAACAACCAGGTGCAGTCATGCCAATGTATTCTGACGGCCTTCCCACCTGTTCAGAGTTTGCGTCAGGTGTGCTCACAAGTAGTGCGACACGAAGTTGGTAGCAAAATACCGGGACGGGCATGTGCTCGAAATCTATCAGTCGGCGATCCCGAAAACCATTAAAAGGAATGGGAATACGGGATCGAGCATGTGCCAATTTCTCAGTGAAGGTCGTTGCGCTCGCTGAGAATCCTGCGGCACAGGCTGCCAAGGCTCTGACGTTGGCGGGTCGTGTCGGGGACAATACACGCAAAGCCGCAAAGCCAATACACAAAGAGCACCAGATACTCTTGGACGTGTTGTCTCACCCGATGATTGCCACCAGTGCAGAAGAGAAACATTAGCATTACGAAGACTCTTGCACAGAAGGTGAGAGAAGCTGTGGCACTACATGGTTTTTTGCTAATTGCAACGAGGGGTGTCCATCACAGCGAAAGTCTTGATAAAAGAGGATGCTTATCACCAATGTGTGCGATGATCAGTGACAATTTTCAGTATTTGATAGTCTACGCGACCAGCACGACACGCAGGCTCGTGCTATGCTGCCACCTGGTGCGGCCCACGTGGTGGCGGCCGAGCAACATGTAGAGCCACATGGCAAGGTTAAGTTTGATTCGTTTCTCATAGCTAGCATGATATTAGAGATTACAGCACACGCAGACATATAGACAGACAGAGACATGCATGCACACAGACATAGTCAGACATGAAGACACGTAGACAGACACAACTATGCAGGCATGCACGAGTTACATATGCCTCTGGCTACCCACTTTTTGTAATATTTATATGTCCGTGTGTGTCGTACGTGTGTATGTCTAAACACCTGGTCTAGAGCGAGAGAGGTGCAGGGGCGCCTGTCGATCAGCGATGTGTATACCTAAAAATTCCGCGATGATGTCGAGGAATAGTTTCTGAGAGTGAGTACCCATGACCAAGCTGTGCGAATCTCGTTCCAAGTACTCGCCGTTCGCATTGGTATTACAACAGTGTTGGTTTTCTTAAGGTCTGGTTTCTCGATAACGAACTCGTTCGTACCTCAGGTATCCCTTGCACAGAAAGCATCGTTTTGAGACGATTGAAGAGCCGACATTGCCGGAACCTGCTGCTACACCTGCATGGACGTTCTTCTTATACTCCCTGAGTTACATGGAAAGCTTGCAATGCGTCTAGCCGCTACTCGCATGTGCAGCTAAGCCCCGACCCCGAAACGGAGGGCCCCAGGTTTCCTCACAAAGCATCAGGTTTTTGTCGGCAGATGTGAGCAAAGGCCGCTTGGATTGTCTTGGCGTTGGCATTGAAACGCTGTAATTCTGCATGGAGTCGCGAGATGCTGAAGGATTCCGTGGCAGCATACAACCATGCTAGCATCAGTGGGCGAGCACACTACGCATTTTCGTTTGTGGACGCTCCATCGTCTTTCAGTGCTTGTCAGCTGGTGAGGTGATACCCTTCGAAGACTGTGCACAGAGCATCTGGGAATTTCAATGGAGCTTTTGAAGCATTCAATGGGAGAGCAGGGCGAGGAAGTGCAGCCACAAGTGACTGGCTTTGGGGCTGTGACATCGGCTCTTGGTGCACTGAGTTCCGAAATTTCGCATCCCAGATGATTCCCCGCAAAGCTTGGCAGAGACACATTGCTCGGCATCACTTCACAAATGTGCGCTTCACAAACGTTCCTAAGGAAGAAGTAATTGCATTTGGCGACAACTTCAACGACATAGAAATGCACTTGGGTCGCATCAAGCACGCGCGTCACACGCCGTCATGCGGTGATCACGGGCTGCGGAGGCTCCAGCTGGCTGGCCAGGGCGTGGCAATGCAGAACGCCCGCGAGGAGCTCAAGGAGGCAGAGGATTTGTCGGGCCTGATCCGAAAGCCTGAATTCCTGAAGGCTCATGAAAGCCATTGCCGCAGGTTGCAAGTAGAGTCAGCGAGTGGACAAACGATGACGAAGGCGTGGCAAGGCGGGCTTCAGGTTTCAGCTTTGTGACTTGGGGAGTGCTGCCTTTCACCTGACCGACGCATCGACAGGGAGCTGGAGCAGCTGTTGGCCTCCTTCGCAGAGTGATGGATGAGGCGATTGCAACAGCAGCTCGCTTAGGCAGGCGCCCAAAGAAGGCGTTTCGAGGATAGAAAGGCAACTTATGTCTGCCGTCAAAACAGTTCCAAACACCCCAGAATGGATAATGCATCACAAAACAGGGGTGACCTGTAGGAAAGCATGCAAAGGGAAGAGGAGGCTTGAACAAGATACAGCGTCAAGTCTGAGGATGATAGTTTTCGGTGAGGACAGGCTGGACCACGGTTTCAGTAGTAGGGAGCCAAAACAAATTCTCATTCAGCAAAATACATTGTGAATTCAATCCTTTTCAACTCCAAATAATCATATATAACTTTTAACTTGTGATTTTCAATCATATTGTCATTCTTTTGGTTTGCATCGAAAGTGATATTGAAATATAAAACTAAGTTTGAAAATACTTCAGAAATTTAAGTGGGAAATGGAGCGAATGAATGTAGATCGACCGAGATCTTTTTGGCCGAAGGAAGGGGAATATTAGATTTTTGGTTTATAAGGTTCATGAATTAGTCTTTTGAAATATTGATTTTATATGAGAATTACGATACTATTTTAAGATTTTTAATTGGTTTAATTTATGATATCTTGACTATTTATTGAATATGATTTTGAATAACCGATATAATAAGAAGTTGATAATAGATATTTATATAAATTTCTAAAATAAGAGTTGTCTTTATAAATTAAATTTTTCTAAGATTTCTATTATATATTTTAATTTTTTTCTGAAAACTCTTTTTCGAAAAGAAAAATAAATTAAATTCTTTTCACGAGATTTCTTTCAAAAATATTAGAATAGATTAATTATATGATTGCTAAAGCTAAAATATTTTAAATCTAAAAATATTTATTATTGAAATTTGATTAAGAGATTTCTTTCTCTTTAGAATTTTCTCTATAGAAGGATTAGGTC
>CAJNDV010001261.1:0-15258 GCA_905221635.1 Symbiodinium sp. CCMP2456
TATGAATAGGATTAAATATAGGATATCATCGATATTCATTCCTAGAATATATTTAAAAATTCTATATATTACTTTTCTAGTTTGCATAATTCTTCAAATAATTTCTTCAGATATATCATGCTTAATTTATAATTATATAAAGATGAGATATCGCAAAGAAAGATGAGAATATATATTATAGTGATCGAGAATATACGCTTCTCTATCGATGCCTTAATATTATATTATTATATTATATAGAATTAATATATCTTCTTTTCGAGATCGTGATACATACTTTCGAATTCATATAATAATAAAGAACCAATTATTTATAATATTCTAGAATATCGCTAAATAGAAATATAGAAATTCAAATTATAGACGAGAACACGAATATAACGAGTAATATCGTAGCATAGCGAACGAAGAAATAGATCGCAGATTATAATGAAAATAAATTATGAACCAATCATATTCGATTAATATGGAATTAATTTCAAAAATTTCCAAAAGCTTCAATATTAATTCATCTACGGATATTCCTCAAAATTTCATCAAGAATCGACAAAAATTTCTAAAATTCCAAGAAATATTCGAGAGTCCCTATGCACAGCTTATAAAAAATTATAAAAAATCGAGAAACCATCGAAAGAGCTTGCCGCAATCTTAACACTATAATTATAGAGATAAATCTTTCATATGCTCTAGTGAATAGTATCTTTCATTTTTGAATTTTATAAAAGAAGAATTTTTTCTCGCAAGAATAAATTTTATCGATTATCTCGAACAATATAATAAAATTTCTAATATCAATATCATTTTTGAAAATTTATTTTGTTTCTTTCATAATCCACAATAAAGAAGATAGATTGATATATTTGATTTCTTATGAATCACTCATATTCAATTTCTAAATACAAGATTATTTTTCTTGAAAATTTTTCATATAGACGTTCAGTAATGATGGTTTTTCTGGCGTACCATCCAGTGCAGAACGCAGTTGAATGGAAATCATTCTTAAAAAGCCTTCCTGGTGTATCTTGTGTCAGGTGGCTCTTGTGCAATGCCCTTGTGGCCTTCGCCTTGTACATGAAGAAATGTAACGATCCGTCTTGGATCCAAGAAATAAATCGATCAGTCTTACAAAAATCTTCGCCGTGCCGTCTTGCTGCCCAGAAGCTGCAAGCTCACTTGAACCACCTGGAGTAGAAACTAATGGTGGTGATGTCTTCCATGTCTGATTTCACACCAAGGTCCAGACTGGGAGATCTTTTCCACACAGTCTTTTGAGAGCGTTCCGACCTCTGCAGACGAGGTCTTATGATCAGATCTCAGCTGTCGCATAGTCTCTCTTCGAAGCGCGGCCTGCTTGTTGGAGAGGAAAGCCTTTTGCAGAACCTGTGCAGAAAGACAAACTTGCTGTGGAGCTGTGCGGGCCCTTCATGTCTCTGAGTATCGCACCCAGGCAGACATAAGAACAATGGCCAAATAAGCATAGAAGAACCTTAGTTTGGGACTGTTCGCTCGCTTCTTCAAAGGCTATCGGATCCGTTTTTGTGCATTGATTTCAACCCCGCAAAGGCATCTCTTCGGGCTGCGGCTGTGGACCAACCAATGCCATCATTGTGCCACCAAAGAGCTTGGTTGCGATTACCTCTTGAGACATGTGTATGCGGCAGAGAGCCTTGCGCAAAGAGTGTGAAGCCGTAAGCAGCAGCCTTCTTGTAAAAGACCTGCCCAAGTGGTCCGTGAACCACCTCGGCTTCTTGAAACGTGATGTCGACAGCCATACACTGTCTGGTCGGAGGTGGCCAACCAGCAGCGGACGGCAAGGGGCATCACTTGCAGCTTCCGCTGAGCCATCGACAAAGATGGGAAATGCAAGATTACCCAGCGTCACCAGCGGCTTGCTCGATAATGCCTTGACCTGCTGAAGGAAGCTTTCGGGTTTCTGTTCACTTTCGTATTCTTGCGACTTCTTGTCACGATTAGTAAGCGGCTAGCAATGCCGTCTGTCACATTGGGCACGACCTCAAGTGTGTCTCAACACTCGAGCAGAACATTTTCATGCTCATGTTGATCCAGCGTACCACCAACGTCAGTCCAGCGGGCTACGGTCACCGACATGCTGACTTTCTGCATTCTGCGCGTGGCGAGGAGCACCGAGTAGCTGGCGCTGGCCCTGTGAGCGCTCATGAGGAAGTACAGAAACAATGGTATGAATATCACCGCCTCAGTTCGTGAACAAGCTGGACTATGCTTAGGACCAGGACGCAAATACGCCTTGTGTTTTGCCACCAGACAGCTACCAAACTCCGATACCATGATTGTGGACTCACGCTCGCAAGGCTGCCGACTCTAGTCAGGAGGTCGCTGAATTGGAGCACCTTGCGGTCTCCGACGCACTAGTCACATCATCTCCACTGCTTCACGACCTGTGCAACCATGTTGGCTTGCTGACTCTTGACTGGTCTGCGGCTCAGCGCCAGGCACCGAGTGCTCGCAGCACGATCACTGCAACCTCAAAAGCTTTGGTTCCGCTCCAGGCAACGCCGAAATTAGCAGGCAAACCTTCCACTATCGAAGGCTTGAAGCGATTTTTTTCGTGGCGCCAGCAGAACTTGGGGTACATTTGTAAAGCACAATACAAGCATGTGTTGTGTACAGAAACGACTCACTGAAGCAATTAGATCACAGCACCAAAAGAAGCCTTGCATCAAATTACACGGTGTACTGCCAGCATGGCACGGTCCGCAACCTGCAAGGTGTTCCAGTGAGGAGGTTGGCTAGTAGGAGTATGTTTGTGTGACAGCATGCATAAACGCCGTGCGTATCATGTCGGCAGAACTCATCCTTAATTTGCTGTTGCATTCGTCAGCTAGACGCCTGCTCAGAAAGCTCGCCCGTCAAATCTATTTCGATCATTCCAGAGCCTCTCAGGACGACCGGCGCGGACGGTACACTTCGAACTTCGACCCTCAACTCTTCACAAGCCTACAATCCTGTCTACAGTGACAAGGTCAGCTTGCACAACTCATTCGTGAAGACATGGCCGCAGGACGAAGGGCCTGAAGTAGCTGAAGATGACCTCAAGGTAGAGGCTAGAGGCTCTGGCACATGAATTTGGCAAGTTCGTGCTGGAAGCCTGTACTCACGTGCCCTTAGCACTTGCTTCCAAAGTGCCGTCTGGAACTGATGAGGCTCGCAGCCTCGACGGCCTTTTGCTGGAGCAGCTGCATTTTGCCTGTGGAGCGTTGGGGGAGGATTCAGTTCCAAGCCCCCCGAGCCATGCACTGTCAACTGCTTCTAGTAATGTCATCCGGGAGACGGAGCTCGAGCTTCAAGCTTTCCCTTTCTTTCACAAGATCTCGCCGAGCATGCTGCTCCTCTTCAATCGAAGAACGGAGCGATATCTCACCTGGATGCCGGGAACAAGCGTTCCACAGAGTCTCGAAGGACGACTGTCCTACTGTCACCCACCACCTCCTGGCCTTGCTCTCGCTGTCGCAGTGCTTTCTGCAAATGCTGCTTGTCCATCTCGAGCTTCTTGCAAAGGTCTTCCACATGATGGAAATCAGCGCCTGGATCAATGCGAATGAACTATCAAACGAGGACAGAGACGTCTGTTGAGCCGCAACGGGTGCAACTGTGCCTGCATTAGTTTGTAATTGTCACGCTAGCTAGCCCTTCCTTCAAGCAACATGCCACTCCTACAGGTACTACAGCATGTTTCTACACGCAGTAGTATCATGTGGTGCCTATTGCATCCTATTGCCACCGACCCAGGACTTACAAACTTTTGCTTCTGCCGAGGTGCCAAACTTGATTCTGAGCTGTTCCATTTCCTGTCGGACCTGCTGGCTGGTCCTGCCAAGCTCCTCGCTTCTTTGCCTTTCCTCTTGAAGGACAGTTCTCAAAGAGGCCTCGCCTGCCAGCATCAAATGCTTACTTGCACTACGACTGTCGGGGAAGCACAAGACATGCAATTCGCGGCAGCACGCTTACGAGTACCTGTTAATAGTGTGTTCGCTGCAGGCAGCCACAACAACAAAACTGACCGGGGATCGCCCGTGATGCAGCCACACGAAAAATGCAACGTACTACACAAGGTCCTAGGTCCTGAGCTTCTCCGCAAGTAAGTCTGTGACACCAATATTTCTGGATTGATTCTCAGTTTAAGGGGGTGGTCACCAACAGTCACGAGGCTCAATTGCGTGCCTTGTTCGCGTTCAGCCAATGCCTTTCGGAGGTGAGCGTTGTCTTCTTGAAGCTCGCTGCACAGGTCTTGCATCTGATCAGGCGAGCAGGCAGTCAAGTTTGCATAGGGTCGGAGGTTATCTCCGTCTCCTTAGGGTCTGGGGCATGTCTATGGCAGTCTATGGCATACTCTCTTCTATTCCCGCAAGCTGCATTACGGCATCCAGTGCCTGACCATGCATCTGTTTTACGGGGCTTACGAGGGCAGCTCGGAGCAAAGGCCTGACCGAGCCGCTTTCTCAAATCTGCCAGCTCGAGCTGCAAATCCTCCTTATGCCTGCGCAGTGTTTCTGCCTCAACGCGCTCTTGACGAAGGCCCTGGCTCCGCGAAGGCGATGCAGAGTCACTCCTGGCCTGCTTCATGCAGGGCAGGACTTGCCACAACGGTGTCAACGGCATGGCAGCAACGAAGGGAGTGCCATACCGAATGGTCTTCTCAGGCGAGACATCATCGACAGCCGAGACGGACCGTCGTCCCACACCACTTGGAGTTCGGGTGGAGCACGTACTTGCAGCCCGAATCCGGGCTGTGGTGTCTGCAGCGGCGGCCAGTGCGACAGCCTCCAGCGACCTGGGTGTGATGTCAGCCGGTCTGCCCAGTTGTGGTGCCCTGGGAGGCTGCCAGGCTTCTTCCAAACTACCAACCACTTGAGGAGCCCATCGCTTGTAGCTCTCGTGCATCAGGGAGCGGGTGCTGAAAGCGAGTCCCCAGCTTGATCCTTTAAAGAGCTGGAGAAAGAATGAACCCAGGGAGCAGAGATGTTGATCTCACTGTGACAACATGTTCAGCGCTGCCAGTGTCCAAGGCAATGCACCATCGCCAGGAGTGGCAGTCCTGTGCTTGCAATGCTGGTCTTCGGTGCCTGCGCATGCGGCACGTAGTCTTACTCATGGCCTGTCAAGAATCTTTCATGGAGCTCGTCTCAGGGCCTTTTCCTCGCCCTCTGCACCGTCTAACATGACCTTGCGGCATTCGTCAGGGCGCACTCAGATTTCACTAGCTGCCGTTCGTGCTTCGTGTAGGGGTAAGCGGGGTCAAGTGGAGGGCCGTGGAAGTAATGCAAACCCGGGCGCCGATAGCAATCTGGCTCAAACCGCACATCACACACTAGTCTAAGTCTGGCATGCTGGCATGGTGATGTGGCTGCCTAGCTGCTTTCCCAATCCATTTAACACTTGAACGGGTGAAGGGCTGTGTGTTTCGCACCAATCAGCTTCAATACCATCGCCGACTGCTAGTCGCATCACATCCGCAATGACCCAAAACGAATCAAGTTGGTTCTTATCAGGCCACACCGCACGGCACAGCAGTAACACCTCGCTGCGCTTTCCCCTGCCGGCATGTGCTAAAGCAATCAGGGATTGGTATTCTGACACCAGCTTACAAGGTTGAGGATATCGATCTTAGTACACTCCTTTCCAACAGCTTTTCCAAACCTTCCTAAGCATCTTACAGAGCCTTCGAAGCTTCTTTTATTGGCTGGTCCTTACCGCTTTTATCTTGATTCTGGCTTATCTGGAAGGGCTGCACTGGAGGAATAAATATGAAGCGAAAGATAGAGGACCACGCTAGCGGCGTCACTAGCGATACAAACAAGCCGATGGAGGAGATATGCACCATTTTCGGGTCCACAGCAGAAAGTTTTCTCACTACCAACCGAATGATCAAGTGAACGGGAAATGTGTGCATGCGAACAAGCATTCTGGAATACGGGCTGGTGCAGCATTCAAGAACCTTGTAAGCACTACCTGGATGTATCGTGGAGGATATTGAAACCAAGTTCTACTTGTCAGGGCCGCGCCAGGCGGCAGGCAACCGCTCCAAGCAGCACCTTTGCATCAGTTGTCCTTGCCACAACGCTCCTTGCACTTCGAACGGTTCTGCCTCGATTGCAGCGAAGAAGGGGTTGAAGCGCTGCCTGAAGCAATCCAGGTTGCATGTTAGGGACAGCGTGCCAACTCCTTTGAAGCCGTGGCTTGTGTCGCAAACACTTCTGTATCTGGGGTGCTGGCATGTTGAACATGGCAAGATTTGGGAGAGCCTGAAGCAAGTCCCAAAGCAGATTGCCGAAGACATCAAAGAATCAGCCAATGTCTAGAAGAAGCTCCGCGTCCTAGCCTTCGGAGCCATAGCTCCTTCAAGTAATCCCCAAGCCTGCATGCCACACATTGATCAGTCGAACGGAGTCTGAACTGTCTTGGAATTCAAGGCGTCAAGCGCACAAACCTGATGATCATAGCAGTAGCCCAACCTCAGCCAGCCAAAGAGTTTCAAGGACTGTGGAATCCGACAAAACCATGGAGGACATGACTACTACTACAATTGTGACGTCGTGCAACAGTGAACGAAGGCCAGCAAACTAACATCAGCTTGAACGAGGCATGTCCACAGCTAGGGGTACAAACAACTATATCTGAGACAGAGACTTCGGCAGCAGCCCAATTAAGAAGATGAACAATCCAGTGCCTGCTAGCAGATGTGTGACCCATCAGCATGGCAGGGCGGCAGGCCTATGCACACACTTGTGCACCGCAACGAGGACGCGGCGGCGAAGCTCGGCTTTGCTCTGCTTTGCCAGAATGGGCAAAGCGAAAGGCAACAGGGCCTTGCTGGGCACTTGCTGGACGTTGTCAGATGTGGTCTCTCCGCTCATCCAGAGCCGGCGACTCGCGCAGGGGTTCTTTGGGGCCCACGCCATTGCAAAAGTCAGAGCAGACAAAAACCACGTCGGAGCATTCCACACCTGCACAACAGCACGCCTCCGCCTGTCATGCACCGCAGACAGCTCTCTCGCCTCGGCATGCATGGGAAACCATGCTTGCAGCATCCCTGCTGAAAGAAAGCCGTGCCTGTCATGCAGCTGCCTATGCTGTCGGCAGAAGACAAGTTAGGCTTTGCAGGGGGGGCAGTGGCTCTCATCCCTCTGCGTGAACTCTTCCTAGAACATCCCAGGCTCAGCTCATTTTTCGCATTTGGTGCACGACAATACCCGCAACAGTCATCGTGCAAACATGATGGGAGAGGCCATATGGCTGTAGGCCACCCGTTGAACGTCACATCTGAGTACAGGAACACCGGCCTTGATCTCCCAAACGCCCACCAACATGTGCTCTTGTGGCGGCATGTCCGACCCTCTGAGACTTTGACGAAAACAGCAGCAGGACCAAGAGGTGGAGTGGAAAGTAGCCAAAGACCTCTGAAGTCAGACAGTTGTGCCAAGTCACACACGGAAGCTATTTGTAACAGGCCAGGCAAAACGAAGCACCCAAATTCCAAAAATGTGATTGGGAGTCTAAAATTGTCCGGCTTTTCGACCCGGCGTGGCCATGCCAGGATTCACGGTTGAGGTCGGTGCGCGCTGGAGAATCCACTTCGGCGCAGGCCTTGGGCAAGCCGGCGACTCTGGGTAGACAGGCTTCCACGGCTTCCACTCTCGCCAAGCAAACTTTACGGGCACGCGATGAGATCTGGTATGAGGACCGAGCCTGGCACTAATTTCAGCGACTCTTTGAGTCTCCAGCCAGGCGTGCACGTGTGGCGGCGCGTACCAGCACGCCAAGTGTCACGCCAGTAACTTCTATACATGTTGCAGCATGCTGCAACGAAGGGGAGAAGTCAGAATTACTTCTAAGCACATCCCCGCTAGACAACAGGAAACACAAATACGCTACCTTCGTCCATCACATATGCAAAAGCTCCATGATTTAAAGTTGCTCCTGCAATGTCTTCGCCCGGGCCAAGCCAGCAGTACTGCTTGGCGCCTTGTTGCTCAAAGTATGGGCTCGTAACCTGCTGCAGCCGTTCCTTAGGAAGGGCTCCAACTTTGACTGAAAATGGCTTGCCAAACTGCATCAAGATGTCACTGCTTGCGCTCGTAGCCACATGCAACAGACAGACTTCATCACCCTTGCAGTATGCAAAGCCTCCATAGAGCAGAAGCTGACCGAGAAGTTGAAGGTTTCGATCCCAAAGGCCATCGCAACTTTGCAAGCGTCGTGAGTAGCTCACTTGAGAACCCTGGCACGGATATATCCAAAAAGCACTCGTAGCCTCTTTCGGGACCAGAAGAATACTTTCGTATCTCCCATTGACCTCGTACCTGGGCGAGGTCTGTAATACCAGAGTCGAGCCGAAAATCTCCGACAACTTACCGGCATCACACTTGGAAGTCGCCGCAAGGTCTAACCACAGAGAGAGCTCGTGGTGCGTGTCGACATGTTGGAGACTTTGGATTGTTGCCGTCAAGTTCGCGTGCAAAGGAAGCAGCCTCATTGTCGGACACGACTGTGGAAATTCGCCGGGGTCGTGATATGTGCGAGCAAATCGATCACTGATAACGCCCCAATTGCCTTTTGTGTCAACAGTTTCGAAGGCAACCAACGTTGGCTCATTGCCTTCATTGTTGATTCGAGCCACAAAGTCACAAAGTGGGGTCAACGTATTCAGCGATTTGTCCATAGCTTGCAGGGATGCCTTGATCAAATGTTCGGGCACATCTCTCCCAGTCTGCTCAGCTCGATGTTGTATACGCTGGCGAATTGTCTGTTCGGAAGCGGTGATGTAGAAGATTGAGATTCTATAGTTGGGGTGTGTCTCACGGATTCGTCGAAAAGCTTTCTGGTAATATTCAGCATCTCGCAATGAACCGTCCACCCAAATGTTCTGCTGCTTCTCCATTGCGGCAGCTTGCGAAACCTCGACCATGAAGGAGGACTCGAGGTGACAGAGGGTGCCGGCCTTGTCCCGATCACGGGCCACGTAGTCAGGCCACTCAGGCATCATCATTTTGAAGGCGTCAGGATCGATGTGGACAATGTTCTCCAAAGGAAAAAAGCCATTCTGAGACATCCACGACAGGGTATAGCCCTGGGCACATGCTTGTCACGATTCGACCACTTGCCACTATGATTATTATGAGTGTTGGGTCGGGTGAAACTGGCAGGGTTGAGTGGTGGCCCAAGAATGAGAAACACAATGTTTAGACTAATCGTCGGCTCCCCAGAAAGGCCAACGCCAGAACAGCATCCAACTCTCACCGGTTCGGTCGTATCGTAGGAATACGTATTCTGGGGGAAGCGGGGCCAGCGCTGGAGTCCGATCGTGACTTTGGGTGTTGTTAGCTGTCGCAACTCGCGATCAGAATTTTCCATGTGCCGTACACAGGGGACACAGGGGTGAGTCGGTTAGATAAGATCAAGCGCGACCTACTCGGAACATTCACTGAACTCTGCTTGCACGCGCCCTGTTAGTGCAGTGACCCCGTGCACATGACCCAATGAATTGAGGAGTAGTCGAGTCAGGGAGCCTTGCCAACACCCATAGGGCCGCATGTATAGACCAACCAGGGTGCTGGCTGTGCCACAGCTCTCGAAATCACACCCTTGATGGCCTCATCCTGCCAGGCTTGGCGCCTCCTGGTGTAGTTGACATGGTAGGAGTAATCGCAGAGCTCGCGGAATTTGGCAAAAGGCCCATAGAAGGTCAAGTGATTCTGCCCGTAGTTCTCGCTGGTCGACGACATGAAGTCATAGTCGACAGGGGGTACGAAACCGGAGTCGCAGCCCAGCCCTTAATTGCACAAGCGTGTCTTTTCTCTCTGCATCCCGACGGTACAACACGACACGGCAACTGGTGTCTACTCAGTGTCTTCAACAAAACCGAGCGGATGCAGTCTCACGAGCACTGTAGCTCAGGTTCCTCTTTAACACATACAGCAGGTCAAGCATCGGAGCTTCTTCACAAGCGATTGCAGTATGTGACTTGCTGGACCATAGGCCACAGCAGCAGCAAATTCCTGCATGGTGACAGAACCTTCCGGACTCTTCGGGATGGATTCCTCGGGTAAGCGTCAAAATGCGAAGCTAGGCACAAGAAAGTAGCTATGCCTCCGGAAATGTTGAAAGCCATGCTCCATATCAGCCGGCAACACTCACAGCTTATCTGACTGAAGCAGAAGGTTCGCATATGACTCACACTCACAACAAGCTCTGTACACAGGTCTATAGCTGCCCGAGGCTGTCTGCCGTCTTAAGTTTTGCAGGTTCTCTTGTTGAAGCAAAGTCTCGTACAATCGCTTCAGCTCACCTTCCTGCAAGTCATTGAATCCAAGTCTGCCGACGATCTCCTGCAGATGCTCCAGCTTCATGTCCTCATTGGAGAGCATGCTACACATCTGTGGCTCCGACTCGACGCATGCAGCATTGAGGCAACCATCGCTGGAACGGACTAGCCTACCCCTCAACCTGTTGTGGCAGCTGAGCGGCATATTCGTACGCGCCATGGGTTGCAGCATTCCTGTCTCGCACCGACAAACATGCTAGGAGACGGGCACGAGAAGAAGCGGTTATGCTTTGCCAAGATGCGTCCGGCGAGTGCCGTTGATGACTGCTTCTTGGTAGAAATGGCGAACAAACTCCATGGCTTCATCGCTACCGCCGTCTGACAACGTGGACAAGTCTTCGAAGGAGGAGACTCGGAAGGAAGCCATCGTCTTGCTTCTTTTTGCAAAAGCTTTTGCAAAGGAATCCTGCCAGGTCACGGGACTTTCAGACCTCAATAAGAATGAGTATCACTTCCAGCTGCCTTGCCGTCATCGTTATCATTGTCGTCGCAGTGGCATGCCAAAGCTTGTGAGCAGCCCATGCCGAAGCAGCCTTGCAGCTTGCCACTGCGATTCTTTGCTTGATTGAGCATCTTACCACTTTGTGCCTCATCTTTCATCTGGTGACCTAGTGTGCCCCTTGCCAACTCCCTTTGCCTCCCCGCCGTGCGCACACGCACGCCATTACATCATTGGTCCATATCTCCCGCGCAGTGTTACCTCACTCCCTATGGTCGCTCATGTGGCGTCCCTCACGTGACGTACCTTACGCCCTCACTCCTTACCCTCTGAATTTCTGGCGGTCTTGCTTGCTCACTTCTTCCCTTCCTAACCCAGGCATGCACGGAAACAACGGTTGCTTGATCCCGCCGAGCCTATCGGTCCGCAGCGGCTTGCTGGGACACGACGCCGCAACCGGCGCAGGAAAGGACACCCATGTCCGTCGCCATTTGACGACAGCGGCAAATTGCTTGGCAGTCTCGAACTCGTTGAAAAAGATCTGTGGTAATCAACTAAAGCTTATCATGCTCTTGATATTTCTACCCGTTCCCTACGCGACGTTAGTCTCTGACACGGAAGCTGCAAAGTCAAGCATGGTTTTGACGTCTACAGCCTGCTCTAGACTGCTGCTTAACACATGTTTCAGTCTGCCGACGCTCACTGCCAACCAGTGCATCTGCTCCTATCCAAGGCCGCAGCGTGCCCAACAACTTGGGACTTGCAGCCCGTTCAGCATTTTCGGTTGTAGTGTATGCCTCGCTTACATATGAGCATGGAAATTCATGAAATGTCAAATTCAATTGGCGATGGCTCCGAGGGCCAAGCCGCAACATAACCACTCAATGCGAAGAAGGCCCCAACCTCGCCAGCTGTCAGAACGAACCCCAGTCCCCTAGTCTGGCTGCATCCACAATGCGGGCCACAGGTATCTGCATCGTCCATGACAGGATGCACGCCTTTCAACACCATCAAGCTTTCTGAGGAAACGACCACCACGTTGATCTGCGAGATGGCCTCAGCCATGACTTGCGGGCATGATCCACAAGGCAGCTTGTTGGAGAAGCAGGATGGGAAAAATCTTTCCCCCCGCACCGCCTCGGGATGGGAGATTACCTGTAGCCTAAAGAGCACGAAGCGCCCGCCAGGCCTTGAATGCGAATTGGCTGGGTGCTGCAAAGGAAATGAAATGGCCGCACCTGGTCCGTGCGTCAGTGCGTCTTCAGGTCGGCGACAGCCATTCTCCGTGCGAAATGCCGGTCATCAATGGACCAAGTCGCACAATGTAGGCAATCAGAAAGAAGCGAATGGCATCAAATGCGGTGATCCGCACCTCCCAATGGGCTTCTTGTCTGCACAAACGTGCAAAAGTGACCGACCCTGGCCTTCTTTGGCTTCGGAGGTGGTGCTTCAGCTTCAGCCTCTGCTTCGGCGGCCCTGATCATGGAAGACCTAGTGCAAGAACACGGCGGGTTCCAGCTATGGAGGGCTGGGCCCAAGTGCATGACCGCAAGTCTCTGTTCACCGGTTTCATGACCTTGAAAACGACGGCCCGCCCGCCCTTCACACCATAAGTTTAAACTGCGCTGAATGTTTTTCTTATCCTTCCAGCTGGGGGTTGGGCAAACGCGGCGCCATTGAGGGCAGCCGCTCCAACCGTCGTCACGAATGCAGCCCTGGAAGTAAAACTAACCTGCCAACCGCAGATTTTCATGCGAAGCTAGTATTGGCAACTGCCCGTCTGTTGGCCTCTGGTCCACCGTTGGCTTGGCCAAGAATCTGCGCATCACTGAGGTTTCACGTGCTAAAAACATGCCACCCTGAAATCGCGAGCACCCTGTGTTCGTAGGTGCACATGTGCTGTGAAACTGGCCGGCCTGAGGCGTGTGGCTTCGCAGCTTCGTAGTCTCGCCGTTGCCATTGCTTGGCAAAGAAAAGGTCCTTCAATGCACCATGCAGCGCAAGTGCTGCTCAGGACCCAAACGTCCATCATGCCATGCATGGCTGGATGCGCCTATTTGCAAGCGAAGTCAAAGCCTGCACGACTCCAAATAAGTGGTTCCAACAATCTGTCCGAACAGAGATCTCATTCAGGTCCAAGCCATGGCAGCAATTGCCCAAGCACAGCAGTGCAACATTTTTTTGGGCCATGCAGGCCTCTGGAAGCAATCGCGAGCCATGAAAACGTTCTTGCTCAATACGATGCAATCTGGAACTTAGGCAACAGCGTCCATCTTGACGAGCCCGTGCGAGTCATGGCGCTTCTAAAGCTAGCCAAAAGTTGGCTTGGCACACAATGGGCATCGGAAGATTGATGCATCCGTGCCACATGGCATCGGCGGGCCGCTCTCTTCCGGCGACGTTTCGCCTGTTGCAAAGCCCCGGTCGCTTGTACCCAATTGTGGGATCTTGTGGGCGTATGCAGCTTTACGCATTGCCACCAAGGCACCAATCCTCACATTTCCCGGCAATTCATTGACGGCCCGTCGCCAAATCTGAACACCATTCCACCTGAGCTTGTTGGCCATTAACCTTGTGTGTTTGGACCGGCGTTTGGTCTGGGCAAGAAAAGAAAAGGGTGGATTTTATTTATGCCTTTTGTTGGGCTGGTGGTTCTGGCTTTCGTGTCTTTGCCAACTCCCCGCATCTTGTCTTTATATATCGTTTTTCAAAACAAATGGTGCAAATCTGGTGTGTGCATCCCTTCATTTACGACCACGAAAAACATGAGTTACTTACGTTGGGGTTATCTCACATCAGCTGGTGAGAATACACATCACTTTCGCCAGCCTTCCAAGACACGAAACCAGCGTGTTTGCCATGTGGCTGTCCTAAGGACTTATGGGTTCACAACCTCAGTGAAAGTGGCATGCTACTACTGGGTGGTCGCTCTAAGTCGTGGCAGGTGTTCGAAAGTCGTTGCAATGCTGCTTTTCCGCTGGTGACGCTCGAACCGGTGAAAGTCACAGCACATGCCCAAAAGTCACAGCAAAAGTAGCCGATCCCCAGTGTGACTCGCGATTTGACATGGCGTCGCAGCAGAAGGAAAACTGTGCGATTCGATGGAAATGATGCGCCTGCGCTGGGAATATGCGCAGATTACACCCGAGATCCATGTCCGAAACGCACATGGCATCCGGCCATTCCCCATAGACGCTCGATTTCGCAAGCGTGCCCGGGAGACATACATCAGTCACATCAGTGGCATCATAACACATGGAAACCAGCCAATCTTTATGCAGACACTCGATTTACAAAACGCTGGGCGGGCGCGCCGGGCTGGCGGTGGCGGGGGCGGCGTTGGGCGCGGCGCAGCAGGCGCGGCTTGCGGCCCAGCGGGCGACGTTGGCTCCGGTCGGAGCACGCCCCCCGCGGCAAGTACGGCGGCCACAGGCAGCAGCAGGAACTCCTGCTCCAGAACCCCTGCCAGCTTCAGACCAGCAAGCTCGAGTTCAACTTTGGGCATGCAACTACCCCTCCCAACTACGCGCCCCTCCCAGCAGCAACCTCCCAGCTGCGTGCACACCACGCCCAGCAGCGGTCGCCAGCGGCCCCCCAGCTGCACACAGCGGTGCCCAAGAGCGGCCCAGAAAGGAGGGGGGGTGCTAGACTCCCGACCCCACTTGAGCCAAAATGGCAACGGTTGCACAAGACACACATCAATGGCATCACAGCACGCCCTAGCCAACCATTCCCCATGTAGACGCTCCATTTCAGAAGCGCTGCTCGAGACAAACATCAGGGGCAGCACGGCATCACGTGAAAGCCCATTCACACCATTCCCCCATGTAGACGCTCGATTTCACAAGCAAGCGCGGCAAACACTGCATCATAGCCGTCATACTGGTAGCAGGTCCAATCTCAGCAGTATCTCAGCCATTCCCCATGTACACGCTAGATTTCACAAGCACTCCCTCAAAACAATCAGCACTAGAATGTATCTGTCGTAAAGGAACTATTCAACTCTCTATTGCTCTTGAAACCTATTCACCCCTGTATTTCTCTAAATACCTTTTGGACACCGTAGTCCAATCGAAAACCTATCCAACTCTGTATCTGCGTGTTTCTGCGGGAAGTATCAGGCTGACCGAGACCCTTCCGTAGGTTCATTCATCAGTCACACCGGTGGCAGCACACCACATCAAAACCAGCCATTCCCCATCTAGAGACGCTCGATTCCACAAGGGCCCATTCGAGACGCACATCAGTGGCATGACAGCACCAGCCAGTCCCCATCTAGACGGTCGATTCCACAGGCGCCCACTCGAGACGCGCATCAGTGGCATGACAGCACATCAAATCCAGCCATTTCGCATCTAGACGCTCGATTCAGCAAGCGCCCACTCGAGACGCACATCAGTGGCATGACAGCACATCACAACCAGTGGCAGCACTTTTTTTTTTTTCACGCCCCTTTTTG
>CAJNDV010001264.1:0-15247 GCA_905221635.1 Symbiodinium sp. CCMP2456
TATAACATACCCCAGAACCCTATTCTGATTATTAAGGCCCCTTTCTTTTAGGTCCAACAGCAGCTGGCCGGAAGGCTCCACAGGGTTTTTCTGTCATAGAACAGGAGGGGGCCTGAATAGAGCCGCCCTGAATTTTGTGGTATATTTTGAAACAGGGTTTAAGGGTTAGGGTGTATAAGGGTTTAGGGTTTAGGGTTTAGGGGTTTAGGGGTTTAGGGGTTTACGGGTTTAGGGTTTAGGGGTTTAGGGTTTATAACCTTTGCCAAAGTATGTTGGATCTTATTACTAGATACTCGTTGCAACTGATTCAAACCTCCGTACTGTTTTGCTGGTCCTAATAAAGGTTTGTGATCGGGAGGCATCGCCCATGCGCCTGTGCATCTTCCTGTCGAGGCCGTGTTCGGACCAGGCGTGCCGTGACTAATTTAGAGGCCTTAATTATTTGGCATAGGGTTTTGGGGGGTTCCTTGTTATATTTAAAGTATAACATACCCCCAGACCCTATTCTAACCATTAAGGCCCCTATGTTACATCAAGCGGTCTACGAAGCCCCGAATGCCCGTCTGGTAGATGAAGTTAATGGCTACCACTAAACACAACCAAAGTCCTGCAGCTGAACATCTAACATAGGGGCCTTAATAATTAGAATAGGGTTTTGGGGCCCATTGTATTAAATGATGAGGAACCCCTCCCAAAACTAGTATTGGTGATTATTTAGGCCCCTTACAGTGTACCTGTCGAGCCTGAAACCCTCAATTTCTGAACAGCTTTGGAGCGTCCTCGGTGCATTCTGCCAAGGGCACAGCAGCCACCTTTGCAAGTGGGAGCTATGAGAGAAGTCGTCTTTCCTTGCAATACAATTCCGCCCACATGCCAAAACTGGCCTCTCACGATTTTAAACTGTCTAAACCCGAGAACCAGAAATCGACAGCTCGATACCAACACCAGGAGTACATGTCTTGGACGCAGAGGACTTTCCGATAAGTCTTTCCTCTTTAGGATCTAAGGTTAATAACTTTACCAGCCGGTCGATACCACATCATCAGTATTCGGCCCTTGGCGAATGTTCTCGCATCTTATAGCCTTGTGCTCATGACGTTGGTTGCAGGGAAACCTGTGACAAACTGGGTCAACACCAGAGAGTAGGAGCCCTCAAAACACCTCAGTATAAACCCCTCAAGCAAATGTTTATAACGGAGGGGCCTTAATATTAGAACAGGGCTTTGGGGGTATAGTATTTTGCACAATAAGGGTAATAGTAGTATAGGAAATTATTAAGGCCCCTACATTAACTATTTCCAAAGGGGGTAGGTTTCAACGGCTTCCGATTGTGTGGCGTTTGGGTCCTTGCACATGGGTAGTTCTCTAAAATAGGCTCCCGTTTTAGGTCCCCAATATAGTAAGGCACCCTTATAAAAAGGACCCTCCAAAAGGGACCCTAATTTAGAGAACTACCCACATCCCTGTCTCTGCCAGGCGGCAGCGAAAGCGGCGCAGCGTGCGTCGGGTCGGAGCGCGCCGCTGTAGACACGACCTGCTTCCACGAGGATGCTACGCAAAAGAGGATCCGACCCTTCAGCCCTAAAATCCTAAACCCTAAACCCACAACCCAAAAACCCTAAACCCTAAACCCATGACCCAAAAACCCTAAACCCTAGCCCCTAAACCCTAGACCCTAAAATCCTAAACCCTAAACCCTAAAACCCTAAACCCTCCATAACCCTAAAACCATACATAACCCTAAACCCTACATAACCCTAAAACCCTAAAGAATCCTAAAACCCTAAAAACCCACATCTCTCAAATGCCCTGCTGCGAATCGTGAGTCAGGTCTGGACCAGGCCCAGCTCCAGAACCCCATCTTAGAGGCCCTAGGGGGTAGGGGTTTAGGGTTTAGGGTTTAGGGAGTTAAGGTTTAGGGTTAGGGGTTTGGGGTTAGGGTTTAGGGTTCAGGGATTTAGGGTTTAGGGTTCGGGGTTAGGGTTTAGGTTTAGGGCTTAAGGGTTTAAGGGTTTAAGGGTTTAGAGTTTAGAGTTTAGGGTTTGGGGTTTGGAGTTTAGGGTTGTGGGGTTTAGGGTTGTGGGGTTTAGGGTTTAGGGTTTAGGGTGTAGGGTATTTAGGATTTAGGGCTTAGGGCTTAGGGTTTTGGGGTTTAGGGTTTAGGGTTGTGGGGTTTAGGGTGAGGGTATTTAGGGTTAAGGGGGTAGGGTTTAGGGCTTAGGGTTTATGGTTTGGGGTTTAGGGTATGGGGTTTAGGGTTTATAGGGCCTATTATAGGGTTTAGGGTTTGGGGTTTAGGCTTTAGGTTTATGGTACATTCTCTGAACCCGGAAGCCCAAACAAAACCACGCACCCAGCACCCGCTGTAAATCATGTAGTGATGTATCTGATGTAGTAGGGCTTACGGAGTGATCTGGGGCTGCCGAAAGCCCTTCACCCCACCGAGTCCCCATGAATCCTGAACTCCGAATAACAATGTAGTGGGGTATACGGTTTATAGGCTTATAAGGCCCCCCCAAACTCTCAGCTAACCCAAGTCCCCTAAACCCTAAACCCTAATCCTGACTACCCTAGTTACCCTACTTACCCTAATCAACCCAATTATCCTAAATACCCTAAGCCCTAAAACCCAAGCCCGCTCAAGTCCTGCACTCCGAGGTTCGGGCTTAGGTCGTTCTGCGAGTGTGGGGGGTTGCGCCGGACCACGGCATCCAGAACCGCCAGGGCGGCAGTGAGGGTCAGCAACCTCACCTGCAGAGGAGCCCTTCGCCCCAACTTTCCGCAAAGGGTCCATGGTTATAGCATAGTATATGTGTGCTTTGGGGGCCCAAATATCTACTAAGAGCCTATTCTACTGGTACTTCTTTTATCTCGCTAGAGATTTGCGTAAACTCTAAACTTCTGAAACCCCAAAGTGTAGATTTGCGAACACTCGCATTGAAAGTTACTACACGCTGTGTTGTTTGTCAAGGCCTGCTAAGGGGGGGTGGGGTGTTAAAGGAGAGTAAGGCATCCTTCTGCGTACTCTCCCAAACCCCCGAAGCTTCAGAAGCCCGCTCAGGATTGACGGTTTAGGATTCGAGTGCGACAGCCTGAAGCCAACACGCGGAAAAGACCTAATCACAATTAAGTCGAGGGCTGTAGGGTTCAGGGTTCATAAAGGCTTGAAAACAAGCCCAAGAGCACTAAACCCTTCTGCACACCCAGTAACTGGGCTGGCCCTTCAAATTTTGCAAAGCCTTAAGGTCTCTTGAAACCAGCAATGACGGGCACCATCCAATATCCCACCTACGTAGCCTAAGCCCTGAACCCCGGATGAACCCTCGAGACACCCCCAAAGCCAGACAACCCCTTGTATAATGCTAATTTTGCTTCGAAGCAGCCGAGTGGTGATGCGGATTCCTCGATATGGTTTACTGGCGACTGGGGCTGAGAAGACATACCCTACACCTGGTTTAGGTCACCTTACTGTTCTGAGAAGCAAATCCTAACCAAAATACCATAAAAAGGGCAGTAACATAGGAGCCTGAATCATTGCCGATACTATCCAGGGGTTCCTTTTTGTAGTTATACTATAAAGAAGCCCAAAGCCCTGTCCTAACTGTTAAGATTAAGGCCCCTACAGTAGAGTATGACAGTATGACCCTCTAACTAGGTTTGTTGGTTCATGGTCTGGTGGGGGGCTCGCGGTCTGGTGGGCTTGCGGTCCAGTGTGGTGGCTTTGGTTGGTGTCGGATATTGCTCTGGGGGTGGTTCTCAAATTAGGGTCCCTTTTAGGGTTCGTTGGAGAATGGTGCCGTAATATTTTTCGATCTAAAAGGGACCCTAATTTAGACAGCTACCCATGGTTTAAGAACAGCAGTTCAGGTCGTGGGGTTTGGGGTAGAGGACTGAAATGGTTCTTCGGCAGATTTTGTGATCTAGTTACCAAGGCATCTGTCGATCTCGGTAGACAATCTTGGAGTGCAGCGTCTAAAGTTATTGTTACTTCTTGTTCGTACCTCATAGATAGGATGCCCTAAATCTAAATGCTGACCCCTGAATCCCAATATGATTTATGACTAGCGAAGTACAGCACGAACAGGTTTGCTCTCTACGTCAGGCTTTGTTGCTTTCTAGTAACTCCAGCTGTCCAAAGGCCCCAGTAGCCCTCAGATCATCCAGGCCCCTTATTCCTGTACATGAGCTCGGCTTCGCAGGTTCGTCTGGATCGCAACTCCGGAACCCTAAACCCTATAAACTCTAAATCCCTAAACCCTAGACCGTAGGGAGCCAAGGTGCAGCGGAAGAGACAGAGAGGCCGCTAGGAAGTACTGCACTACGTGCCAGAGCTCCCTCACCAGCGATGCCTGCATCAGGTTTAGGCTTCCTCTGGCCAGATGTCGCTACGCCTCAACCTTCCCAAACCCATCTCTAAGTCCCATCAACCCCAGACCATCGTGCTATGCCGGCATAAACTGTAGTAGACATAAGCCTGGCATCATGAGTTCTGCAACACGAGGGCTCTCCTGCTGGTAAGGAGGCGTACGTAGGGCTTGTGAAGAGACTCGAGGTCTCGACGCCAGTGTTCAAACCAATCAACGGCTAATGCACTAGCCTGATATTCTGACCCCCATGTCAGCCGTCACCGTATAAAACGCCTCACGAAAACCCAGAGAGGGTTTCGGGCTTGGGGAGTCTGGGGGGGGGATTGAGGCCTGAGTTCCATGCCGACGGATGCGTAATGTAAGTATATATTTTACATAAACAAAACTTGTTCTCGCCGATAAGCCCAAGTTGAAGACAGACAGACAGTCAGACAGACAGACAGAACCCTATAAACCCTAAACCCTAAAAAACTAAACCCTAAACCCTTTGCCTCTCCCTCGTTAAACCCTCGGCAAAAGTCCTTAAACAGCTAGGTTTTGCGGGGTTAAGGAAACCCTCTAGACTCTATAAACCTCCCAGCTTCCCAGGAGCAGCTGAAAGGCTTCTGCCTGAGTCTCATAGTACATCGGCATGTTGCGCCAGAAGCAGGCGCCTTGGTTTAGCGTTTAGGCGTCTGGGGCCTATGGGGCGAACATCGACTTCAGGGTTGAAGCATGCAGGCCTTGGGCTTCATAGGGCTGAGGCTTAATGGGTTGAGGGTTTGGGCTTTGGGGGTTTTAGGGTTTAGGGCTTCAGGGGTGGGGTAGGGGCTTCGGTATTCACGCCCGAAAGCCTTAAAGCCTGAAAATCCTGCCCAAGAGAGCCATTCTAACACTTGCATCGTGCACATTCCGAAACCCTTAGCTGTTAGAGAAACCCTATACCCGAGACATCCGCAGACCGCAATCCCTCTAATTACCCAGTCCACCACCCAAAACCCAACTACAATATGTTAAACCGCTTGGGGCTTTGGATTTCGGGCCTTGGCCTAGGGCTCTGGGGCTTGTTGTAGGGCTTGGGGTTCAAGGGGTTGGCGTTTTTGAGGCCCAGGGACGCAAACAGGAGAGCCGAAGGGGCCCTGAGTTCATGGAACCCCAAACCCTGAGGCTCCATGTACCTATAGAGTATATACCCGGGCCTGAAAACAAGGTTCCTATATTGGTCCTTGTACGTATTAACTAAAGTAAAAGGTGTAGTTATCTAAATTAGGGTCCCCAAACAGTACGGCTCCCCTACAGGGGACCTCTTTAGAGAGAACTACCCATGATGTAGGTACATGGAGCCTTAGGTGGTGTAGAGGTTTAACAACGCTAGGGTCGAAGTCTCAACAGGTTTAGAGTTTTTGAAAAACAAACCAATATATCCCGAATCCGAAACCGTACCTGAATTAAAAAAACTACCTTTCTTAGGAGTTTCTTCTAAGGATTTCCTTCTACGAGCCCTTATAAAAGTAGGTAGTTTGGGGCTAAGACAAACCCTACACGTCCCGAATCCAAAACCTTAATATAGGGGCCTCAAATAATTACCTATATTCTTTTGGGGGTTCCTTCTTGTAATTATACTAGAATTGGCCCTAAAAACCCTGTTCTAACTTCGAAGGCCCCCATATTGAACTCGGGCCCAGCTTCTCATGCCCCTGCTGGGCGGTTGCGGCAGAGGAAGGACCTGGCTCAGATGGGATTCTTTTGGGGGGTTTATGGGTTTTTAGGTTTTTGGGGTGTAGGGTTTATGGGCCTTAAGGGGTGTATAGGGATTTTGAGATACAGGGCTTGATTCCGCCGTAAGTAGGGGTTTCTAGTATGAAGGGTACGTTTGGCTTTACAGCGGTTCCGTCAAGGGTGCTTTCGGGTTAAGGAGTTAAGGCGACGTGGGACATGCAGATGAAGCCATGAAGAAACGAGCCTGCACTGTGTAAGAACTCGCAACTAGAGCCGAAGCGCTACACCTACACAGAATCCCGGCCCTAAACCCTAAACCCTAAACTGTGAATCCCAGCCCGAAGTGCGTATGCACTGTAGTTGATGCAGCCCGAGCCCTGTGGTACCCCTGAACGTTGAGGGTTGAGGGTTTATGGGTTTAGGGCTTTAGGGGTTTAGGGCTTAAGGGGTTTTATGTAGGGGCCTTAATAATCAGCATAGGGTTTTGGGCTCCTTTGAAGTATAATCGTAATAAGGAACCGCTCAGGAAAAATATAGGTAATTATTTAGGCTTCTATATTACCCATCATACCAGCTGAACGTGCCAATGGGTCTCAATGCAACTGTGGTACTATATCAACTCCCCCCCCCCCCGGCCAAAAACGAATGGCAGTCTAAGCATTGACATTGAGCTCCCTATGTGTGACCCCATACCCTGAACCCCGCATCAACCAGAACAGCCGGCAGTCAGGAAGGCCTCGTAGAAGAGGTGCTGAACCAAAGCTACGATGTGCCGATCTGCGTACGCAACCTTTGGGAAGAGGTTAATGCAGGGGCCTAATAATTACCAATATTTTTTTTTTTTTTTTGGGGGGGGGTCCGTAGTATAAATACTTATTATATAACATATCCCAAAACCCTCTTCTGATCATTAAGGCCCCTCTTTTGGGGGTTCCTTATTATAACTATAGTATAACATACCCCCAAAACCCTATTCCAATTGTAGACCCCCTATTTCAGGAAGCTACAGTCGGTACCTGCAGCATAAACACGACCTCCCAACACGATGTACAAAAAAGCAAGGCAGGTGAAATGATGGGCCAACGTGAACTCAAAAAGCCCAAAGCCCCGAAGCCGAACGCCCTTGACCTAAACCCTACCTATAGGGTCATACAATACCCCCTTTTTGAGGTGCCTACTTTTTTATATAGCAGGTTCTAACCATAAAACTAGGCACCTCAAAAAAGGGATAGGGTATGACCCTTCAGATACTTCACACCCGAATCAACGCCCCAAACTCTAAACCCCTGGCGCCCTAACCACCGTCAACCCTTAACCCTAAACACCTGAAACTCAAAGCCCTCGCTAAACCCTAAACTCTAAACAACCCAAGCTCGAAGCCCTAGCCCTTTCTTAAACCCTGAACTCTGTTGTAAACCCCCCAAATATCGAACCTCCAGCCCTCAACTGAGCGGAGTCAGATTCGGCGAGGCTCCGTCTGCAGGCCTAAACCGAAACCTCTACAACCTCAAACCATGAAAGGTTTGATTTAGGGTTTAGGGTTTAGGATCCATGGTCTAGGGTTTAGGGTTTAGGAGTTTAGGGCACCCTAGACGCTGCCGGCAAGACACCAAGCTGCGTTGGTTAAGCAGCAGGGCGCACCCCCGCACCTCAACACTACGCGTCCCAAAGCGTCCTACACAAGTACTTATAATGTTATAAGGAATACTTACCAATTCCTACAATCGAAACCCTCCTTCTACTGTATAATCACTTAGGACTCTTTGCAAAGGTGAGCTGTCTGCTTTTTGATCACCTCTCTTCCTCCTGCAGATAGGCCTTCGGGAATTCGGGGTTTTAGGACCTTGGGGTTCTAGGTGTGGGGCTTTTATGGCTGAGCAGTCAAGCGACACTCAGCACCCCGGTCAGAGCTTCTTAGCTTCAGCAACGAACCCTGAATTCTCTGAGCAACGAACTCTGCACCCGCCGTCCTAAACCTAGGCCTAATTCTAATTCGGGTTTATAGGGTTCAGGGTTTGATGTTGGCTTTGAGCACGAGGGCTCCA
This sequence comes from Symbiodinium sp. CCMP2456, assembly GCA_905221635.1. NCBI lineage: Eukaryota > Dinophyceae > Suessiales > Symbiodiniaceae > Symbiodinium > Symbiodinium sp. CCMP2456. The sequence goes on from CAJNDV010001264.1 coordinate 8,111, forward strand.
ATGTATTGCTTCACGGTTCATCGCCTAGCACGGTTCAGTTCTTAGGTTGCCTCAGGGCTTGCGCAAACTGTGATCACGTGCTACGGCTGACTACGACTGCAACGACTACTGCTTTGTTGCGACTACCTATTCCATCACTAGCCTTAGCCTTCCAGTCTGGGTCATTGTCATATCTACCGTTGTTTAAGCTGCTACTTGTTGCGAATGCTGGTGGATTTCTTGGGTGCTCCTGCATAATTCATCTCCGCTTCCCTTCAAAGATCAATAGTGAATCACCATCAAGAATCCTTGCTAAAGCAATCTTACTTGTCCAGTAGCCTACTGGAACTAAAGGCTAAGCTGCGGGTAAAGTAGGGATTATAAAATCCCTACTACTAAGCAACGGAGTGTTGCATCCAACACGGCTTATATCTGTTGCAAAAGTCCTTACCCAAAGCTCCACCTGTGGTTCTTGCGGTTGTTTCTCCAATACTGTATGTTGATGCCGCAACTCATGCCACTGCGGGCTAACGCTGCTTCTGAGTCACTGTCTGTTGTTGCGCAACAACTTGCTACTTTGAGGTGCCGACGCAGCTGCGCACAGCCACTGCAGCCTGGTGGTAGTCCTTCACTGAGGAGTCAATGAGAGTTAGGGCTTCAGGGTTTAGGGTTTAGGGTTTAGGGCTCAGGTTTTAGGGTTTGGGGTTTAGGGTTTAGGGCTTAGAATTTAGGATAACATTCTCAAGCAAGCTGCGATTTTCTGGTACTCCGTAGGGTGTTTCCGAGTATGTGTGTGCACATACACGTAGGTGTGTTATTGTAGAGCTTCGGCTTAAGAAGGTTTTCTCACGGTGCAACATGTAATCTAATGTCAGACCCAAACCGTCACTCCGAAAGACTGCCGACCCAAGCCTGACGCCCTCTAACTCTCGAGTGCTATGAGCCCAAAAAGCTTGCCCCTATCAACTTTCTATGGAGGCTGCTCACAGACGGATCTGCGTAGTCAGCGTCTATACCTTCATACAGTGGATTGCTTAGATGGCTTCGATGGGGTGTCTAAACAGCCGTCGCTACAAAATCCTCGGCCAGAGAATAGCCGGTTGCAGTGTTCAGCGTTCGTAGCCATATTCCCGAAGGGTCCAAGCAACAGTATACAGCATAGTATATACTTTGGGGGGCCCAAAAACCCACTAACAGACTTGAGACTTGGACCATTTGGCTTGGGTATTGTCTAGAATAACTCGGATGCAGATTTCAAGGCTGTTGCAGTCGAGCCCGCTTCCGGGCTTTACCTCTCCCAACGGTTTAGGGTTTAGGGGTTTAGGGGTTTAGGGTTTAGAGTTTAGGTTTAGGGTTTAAGGCTTAAGGGTCGTGATAGGGGCTTCGTCTGAGAGCAAGAACTTGCTAATCCATCTTGCTAGGAGAACTGAAGTGAGTTAACCTACCCGGAAAAAGCCAAAGGTTCCTGACCCTACTACTAAAAGCAATTACCAGCATGGACTCGACACCGTACCCTTAACCCTAAACGGCCCTAAACCCGAACTCGTGGCCGCTTGCCCAACCATTGGCCTTTTGCCTGAACCCGCCAACCCGCCTCCCGACATCCAAACCCCGAGAACGCGCACCCGGTGCTTTAACCCTAAACCCTAAACCCTAAACCCGTGGGTTCGGAGAACTCTCAGCTTACTGTGGGCTTCCTGTGGTTGAGCGCTTTGCAGGTGACATGCCAGGAGGAAGGCTTCGATGATGTAGCCCCAGGTGTCCAAGTACGAATATAGTAGCAACTTAGTAGAAAAATTGGGGCCCCCAACGTATATACTACTTAGACTCTTTGGGTAGTCACGTGCATGCTGGGCCCTCACTCCTGCACGGTGTCGCAGGACACGAGGACCAAGGGTACCGGAAGCCTCGACATCTTCGATGTTTCGCAAAATCCCAATTGGAACACACAGACTCTGAACCGCACAACTAGAGCATTTGAGAACATACAACATTTTGTGGGCTCGGAGCAAACTCAAGGAGTAGGACTAGGACTTCGTTGCACGGGATTAACGCTCCAAGGATCTAAGCGGGAAGACGTGGAAATCATTGCATGGTGCACTAAGGCCTAAGGCAGATCCTGTCCCCCTCTCGTGCTATACTTCTTGTGACTAGTCACCTTACTACCAGAACGGTTCTCTTTGTTCTTCTAAGTGCTATTGGAATTATGCTTGTTGTTACAAGATTATGATTATTACCCGCAGCATGATCGACGGCGATGGCCCTAGGCTAAACATGAGGCGAAGAGCTCTCAAAAGCTTGAGATGTTACGGTTGCGAGCTCGGTGAAATGTCCTGTTGACGTTTAGCTGCCTCATGTCCCCAACCCCAAAATACGGTTTATGATATAAATCTACCCATAACAAGGAATCTACCATAATTCCCGTAATTTAGGGTCCTGAAGGTTATGCAGGATTTTAATCATCAGCAGTACTAGTGCCAAGACCCTCAAACCTCAGACCTGAACCAGGCGGAGCGTGAATTGGTGGATAACACAGGCAAGACAATGAACAAGATTCAGCCGGTCAAGATCACATCCCAAAAGCTACGTGAGCTATCTACACCCTACCATGCAAGATGCTGTTCTGGACAGCCTATCGTAATTAATTGCATGGCTTGGGATACTTAAGTTAGGAACCTACTACAATACATGAAGAGCGAAACACATTACCACGTTGTAGGGTCGAGGAAGCTACATGTGAGGGCACCGGCAAGCCCCCAAACCCTAAACCCTAAACGTCGGAACTTGAGCCCCATGGCATGAAACTCGTCTTCGGCCGACCTAAACTCCAAGAGGGGCATCTGAACATCAACCCTAAACCCTACAACCCTAAACCCTAAAAGTAAACCTAAACCCTAAAAGTAAAACCTAAACCCTGAACATAAAACTAAACCCTAAAAGCAAAACCGAAACCCTAAGACCCTAAACCCAAAAAACAAGTCGTCGTGCCGGGCTGCACCAGTGGAGGCCGTTCCTGAGAGCTGCTGGGTTTAGGGTTTAGGGTTTAGGGTTTAGGGTTCAGGCAAAGCTCCTGATCCTGCACCTCTACGGAGCCTGACCCTGAAGGGTCCAAGACCCAGGGTTTAGGGTTTAGGGTTTACCTTAAGCCCAATACCCTGGCCCAAAAAGTTTAAACTTTTGTTTTTGTAGGGGTTTAATATACCAAAAAAGTTTAAAGTTTACCTACTGGGCTCCTAAGCTACTGAGCCTCACCCGGAAGGGTCCAAGACCCATGATTTGGGAGTGTTTGGCTGTGAGTTGGTCTTGGAGTCTGGGGTTTAGGCTTTGATTAGCCTTATGCCTAGCAAGCAGCAAGTTCTATGAGGCCTGATACTGCTGCTGCTGCTGCTGCTGCTGCGGCTGCTGCTGCTAGAATACGAGACTGCCGCTGCGACTGTGACCATGAGGACGACGAGGACGGCATGGAGGTTCGGTTCTCACGGCTTGAGCTTGTGAGGCAAGGGTCTCGGGAGGTGCGCCTCAATAATTAGAATAGGGGTTTTGGGGTTCCTTATTATAAGTATAGTATAATAGACCCCCACAGCCCTATTCTAATTACTAAGGCCCCTACATTAATATGTCAGAACTGGACCTTAAACCATGTCGAGCGGCTGCTTCCCCAGCCAGCGCCAGGTTAATGCTTGTTCGGAAGCGATCGAAACCTGCCGGCAGATACCCTAAACCGCCCACACTATGCCCTAAACCCTAAACTACTTCCTAAACACCACTGAACTATATACCCGAAACCCTATACTCTATCCTAAACCCTACTATACTAAACCCGAAGCCCTGAACTAGATCCTAGACCCTACTATACTATACCAGAAACCCCAACCTATATCCACCAACGAACTATATACCCGAAACCCTTAAACTAGATCCTAAACCCTACTACTATACCCGAAACCCTAAACTCTATCCCTATACTTTACCCGAAACCCTATATACTCTATCCTAAACCCTACTATACTAAACCCGAAACCCTAAACAAGATCCTAGACCCTACGATACTATACCAGAATCCCTGAACTATATCCACCAACGAACTAAAAACCCAAAACCCTAAACTCTATCCTAAACCCCACTATACTATACCCGAAACCCTGAACTAGATCCTAAACCCTACTACTATACCCGAAACCCTAAACTCTATCCGTATACTATACCCGAAACCCTAAACTCTATCCTAAACCCTACTATACTAAACCCGAAACCCTAAACTAGATCTTAGACCCCACTATACTATACCAGAAACCCCGAACAATATCCACCAACGAACTATATACCCGAAACCCTAAACTCTATCCTAAACCCCACCATACTATACCCGAAACCCTAAACTAGATCCTAAACCCTACTACTATACCCGAACCCTGAACATCCATAAACTCTATCCTAAACCCTACTATACTATACCGGAAACACTACATTCCATCCTAAAAGCCCTACTATACTATACCCCTAAACTAGATCCTATAAGCCCTACTCTACCATACCCCTAAACTAGATCCTATAAGCCCTACTATGACTGTACCCCTTAACTAGATCCTATAAGACCTACTATGACTATACCCAAACCCCCGAAACCCCCGCCTTGGTGTCCCAGCTGGGGACCTTGGCCTCGTAGGGGCCGCCCAAGGCGACCTGGCATGGTTAATGTAGGGGGAACCCTAAACCCTGAACCCTAAACACCCTAAACCCTAAACCCTAAAGCCTAAACCCTATACCCTAAACCCTAAACCCTAAACCCTATACCCTAAACCCTAAACCCTAAACGAGGGTCTTGGGCTCCTTTATAGTATGGCTATAGCAAGGAGCCCAGAATTCTGTTAGGACTCCGACGTAAGTAAAGGGCCCTAAACTAGGGGTTTGGGGTTTAGGGCTTCGATTTGGAGGGCTCCCTTCAAAGGGTTCCTTTAGAGGAACCCTCATGAGTTTGGCTTTTAAGGGTTCCGTTTTCAGGGTTCATCTGAAGGAACCCTGAAAGGGGTTCAAGGGCGTGTAACGGACTTAAACTGTCTTTGAAGGGCTCCTATAAGGGGTTCGTTTGGGGTTCTGGGTTTAAGTTTGTGGTTTACTAGGATCAATTCAAGGGGTTAGCTACACTTGGATCCTTGGGGCTAGAACCCTAAGCCCTACAGGCCCTACAGCCACCAACCAGGTGCCAGGACGCATGTTTGGGGGTTTAGGCTTTAGGGTTTAGGGTTCAGAGTCAGGGGCGTTAGGGTTTTAGGGTTTAGGGTTTTGGGTTTAGGGTTCAGTGTTTGGGGGTTTATAACAGGGCGGGCCTTGCGAGGGCATGAAAGGAACAACTACATCTGGGGGCAAGGCCATCAACCCTCAACCTTAACGCGTAAAGCGCAGTAGCCCTAAAGCCTAAACCTATCTAAAGTGCGAAGGCTTACGAACGGGCATGAAGGTCTCGGGCTTCGATGGGAATGTCGAAACTCAGGCAGGGTTCGCCAGTCTCAGTTTTGCAGGGAGGGGGGGGGGGGGGTAAAGGAATCCTAAACCCCAAGCCCAAAAATTCTAAGCTTCAGGGCTGTGAAAACGCGGCTGCTTCCGGGGACTCAGAAACTATGAGTGTACCATATGCTACATACATTACATTGAGGTATAGAACATAGGGTTCCTTGAAGGCTTCCTGTTTGAGGGTCTATAAGTCTAGGCTTAGTAGAAGGATGTAGTCTAGGGGCATTACTCAGTATCGGTAAGTATTCAGCTGTTTCGGAAGGCGAGATGCGGTCATCGCGAATCTCCAACTTCGGCGCGAGCCAGGCGTGTAGCTTATCCTTAGGTGCTTCGAAATGAGGCGACAATCATTTGGATGGCTTTACGATGTCAGATTGAACATGTTTACAACAGTAGTCCATTGGCGCGACGAGCTCACCGGTTTAGACCTTAGGTTTACCTTTAGAGGTTTCCATCTTAGCTTGGATGCAGGACTTCTTTTTAAAGGCTTCCCGCATCTCTTGAAGACCCAAGCAAGGAGCCAAAAGCTGTGCAAAGTCCGAGCTGACCGGGCCCACCTGTCGGACACTTTGGGGATGAGTTTGGGCTTTGAGTTTTGGATTTTTAGGTCGAAAGGGTTCCTTCAAGGGCTTCTTTAATCGGCTGCGTGAAAGGATTTTTACACAAATGAGTGCTAGGGTTTTGTTTGTCGGGGTTCGGGGGGTTAAGTTTCAGTGTGTCGGGTTTGCCTGTCCTAAACATAGGAGGGACCCCTAGAAAGGACCCTTAATCCTAATACCTATATAAGCCTTCTATACCCCTTATACAGTCTCATAAAGCCCCTATAACCGCAAGGGTCCCTTTAAGGGTCCCTCCTTCAGTCCAGTTCATAAGGTTGTGAGTAACACCGCACCAACTTCTGGGAACCATGCCACAGGAACCGAGGTTGAGCTGGCGGCCCTGAACCCCTAAACCCCTCGGGTTTAGGGTTATGGCTGTGGAGTTCTGTCCACTTGAAAGGCTTTGGTTCTTTCGGGCGTTTCTTTTCAGACTTTTAGGTTTCAGGGTTCAGGCTTTAGGTTTCCTTCTTCTTTTGGTAAGGCTTTCGGTGATCGTTGCAAAAGCCCTTAGGGTTCAGGGTTTCGGGTCTCCCGGCCATCATTCCTTTATTTTAGTCGAAGATCCCAAAACCGCTTCGAAAGCTGTGCTGATCTCCCGTCATCAATCCCCTGATTGTCCAGTAGTCTAGGACCACTAAAGGTTGATTTTTGTTTGAGATTTATTAGGAGGGAGGATTCTACTACCCCTGAGAGGTTCTAGGTTGCCTACTCGACAACTCATGACCCTGTCCGACAACCAGAACCCTACAAAACTCGAAGAAAGACACACTAAATAAACCTCGAACAATAGCCCAGAAACGAACACCCCCTACACCGTGAACCCTAAACCCAAAGCCCTAACACTACAACACGACCCAGAAACCCAAATTTCTACAACCAAAATCCGTTGCCTGGCCGAGCTCGGCCGCCCTGACCGCCAGGCGCTCGAACCGTCGCGGCACCGGCGCGGCGTCCTCTCGCTGGACGGTGACGGGGCTTCAGGCCAAGATGTGTTTACGGGCTTCAGGGTTTGGGGTGTATTCAGGGTTGTGTTTGGGGCTTTTAAGGT
>CAJNDV010001269.1:409-15231 GCA_905221635.1 Symbiodinium sp. CCMP2456
CCCTAAACCCCTAAATCCGCAAACCCTAAACCCTGAACCCTAAACCCAAAACCCCAAAATCCCCAAACCCCTAAACCCTGAACCCTAAACCCCGAAGGCCAATGCCCCAAAACTCGCCGCTCAAGACCTGGTCGCGCGGAACGTTGGCGCGCACGGCGCCCCGAGAGGCTCGCCACTTAAGCCAAGCTCGACGGCAGAGGCGTTCGGAGGTCGAGGCAGAGGGTCCCCAGAGAGCCTAGTAACCCTTAATTGAGGAGCAGAGCTTCAATGATAATATGAAGCCCCTTCGAGTTTCAGGTGTATCTATTCCTAAACCCTAAACCCTAAACCCTAAACCCTAAACCCTAAACCCTAAAGTCGGGGTTATTGAGCTCTCTGGGGCCAGGAGCCTACTGGAGGCTGCGGCTACGGGCTTGAGGTTGAGGTCTCATGAGGTAGAACGGGGTTCAGGGTATCTTACTTGCTCAATAAGCCAGTGCAATAAAAGGTTAAACTTTCAGATTTACTACTAGGTTCTACGAACCCACAAAGTTTAAAGGTTGGGTATTGGCGAACTAAGGTGTAGTATGATAGCGCTAATGGAAAACCTCCTTATAAATTTTGGCAGCCATTCAGGCAGGGTTGCATTGTTGGGAGTCAACTACTACTTTTATGGTGCCTAAAAACCCTAAACCCTGAAACACTAAACCCTAAACCGTATCGATGTATTCCCCATAGAGGTACCGATTCGTTTCAGGTGGCATAGGTCTAGCATACGCGACTTCAACTGCAGGGTGCTACAACGTTTAGGGTTTAGGGTTTAGGGGCAAGTACGACAATGTCATAATCTGACTCTTTGCCCCTCGTAGGGTAAGCAAAGCATGTGCGTATGTACATGTGTATCTTTACAACTATATAGCTACAGCTACATATACGAAATGCTAAAATATGCTATGTGTATGTATGTACAGATATATATATATATATATGTATAGAGATACAGAGAGAGAGAGAGAGAAAGAGAGAGAGAGAGAGAGCTTTTGGAGACCCCTATGAACGAAGCCAGACACCCCGAAAAAAAATACACTACAACACCCAGGACCCACTTACTGGAAGCCGTCTCTTTTCAAGGGCTCAAAAGTGGGCCCTACCATCGTGTTTGCCAAATAATCGGTTCTGACAGGTTCAGGTGCAACCAGCTTCAACCAACAGAAGAACTACCCATATTAGGGTTTAGGGCTTCGGGGTTTAGGGGTTTAGGGTTTAGGGTTTAGGGTTTGGGGGTTTAGCTTCAACCAACAGAAGACAAGATGCACCACCCAAACTCTTGAAATCCCTACCCCCAACACCCTCAACCTCTAAACCCAATACCGCTGAAGCCTCAGCCTAAACGCTAAACACCTAAACCCTAAACCCTAAACCCCTAACTCCTAAAACCTAAACCCCTAAACCCCTAACCCCAAACCGTCAACCCCTCAACCCCTAACCACTAAATCCTAAACACTAAACTTCCAAACCCTAAATCTTAAATCCCTAAACCCCTAACGCCTAAATCCTAAACCCTAAGCTTCTAAACCCTAAATCCTAAATCCCTAAACCCCTAACCCCTAAACCCTAAACCTCTAAACCCTAAATCCCTAAACCCCATAACCCCGAGATCCTAAACCCTAAACTTCTAAACCCCTAACCCCGAAATTCTAAACCCTTAGCCCTAAACTTCTAAACCCTCAATCCGAAATCATTCTTGAATTTCACGCAAGGCTTGGGCTGAATGCCTTGCAGTCCTAATCACAACCTTAAAAACCAAATGGCCGGTAAAAATTACGGGCCCTATAATGTAAGGGCCTTAATAATTAGCATAAGGTTGCGTTTTAGGGTTTAGGGTGTAGGGTTTAGGGTTTAGGGTTTAGGGTTTTGTAATTTTAGTATGATATACCCCCAAACCCTATTCCAATTATTAAGGCCCCCATATTGCCCTCATGCTATGAATCCCTATCTGGTATATGAACCTTGAACCCTTTTGGGGTCATTTCGTGTCTAAGGAAGGCCTGCACACCGAAAACACACCGAACGCCTTTGCGCTTTCCGTCGCCCATGTGCATTGAGCTGCGAACTCCTATGCCCGAGCGACTTTTTTCGCCTTCATGTACCTTGGCGGGCTCTACACCCAAGCCACCCTAAACCCTAAACCCTAAACCCTAAACCCTAAACCCAGTAAGCCAGGGACATAAAAGGTTAAACTTTCAGACTGTTACTAAATTATAAGAAGCCTAAAAAAGTTTAGGGTTTAGGGTTTAGGGTTTAGGGTTTAGGGTTTAGGGTTTAGGGTTTAGGGGGTGGGGAAATACGCATGATGCCTAAACGCTACCTGGAGGGTCGGAGGAGCCTTTAAGTAGTTATGTCTATAGACTTATAAGTAAGGTAACCCCAAATAGGATCCCGTTTAGGGTACTTATAACTCTACCTACCAGCTTACCAGGTCCCCTGACCCTCCAAGTAACCCTAAATGGGCTGTTCTTGAGGCTCTTCAATTACAACTATGATCCTTCTCTTCGGCTTATCTGACATTGTACGGGCCCTGACAAGTAGAATAAGCCTCCCGTAAGGATCCCTCTAAAAGGGGTTTAGGGTTTAGGGGGCTTCAAAAGTTTAGTCTCGGAGCCTCGATAAGTAATACAGAGTTTTGAGTGTATGCCATAGTACAGTTATAACTCTCTTCTTCAACACCCAGGCCTAAAACAGTTCAACATTTTTAAAATCGACCTAATACAGAAGGCCAAAAAGTTTAAAGTTCTTCCATTGAGGACCTAAGATAATACCTTAAGGGCCAAAGGACCCTTGCAAGTAGGGGCCCTTGCAGGCAAGCTATTTTCATTACAGGAGCCTGAGTAGTTAGAATGGGTTTTAGAGTATATTTTTTCTTTTCTTACATTGAGGAAGCCGAAGGCATAAGAGCATGAGAGCTTGCGTGTTTAAGCCCCTAGGTTAACTTACTTCCCCAATAAGCAACAGAAATGCAAGATCAAGCTTTCAGACAGATATTTAGCTTTAGGGTTTAGGTTTAGGGGTTTAGGGGGTCGGATTTAGGATTTAGGGAGCTTGGGCATGGGAGACTTGTAATGTCGGAAACTGATTAAGGAACCCTGGGTCTCTACTAGGGGTCTTAATATGAATCCTCTTATATTAGGGGTTATAGGGCCAGGGTTTCTTAATCAGGTTCCTTCGTTCCTTAAGGACGAAAAGAGCCCTAAAAGGGTTTAAGGTTCATAAACAATATAGGGAATTATAAGGGTATAAGGCCCCTACTTTTAAGGATCTTTTCGTCCTTAAGGTTAGTAACAGAAACCAGAGAGGCTCGATGGATGTGGCCAAGTGACTGGAAAAGAGCTACCCGCGTCGCCTGGCAGAGCAACAATGTATAGGAATTGAACAACTCTTGAGGGTTGGGTTTAGGGTTTAGGGTTTAGGGTTTTGGAGTTTAGGGTGTAGGGTTTAGCCTGTCAGAGCAACAATGTGTAGGAATTGAACAACCACGGTTTAGGGTTTAGGGTTTAGGGTTGAGGGTTCATGCTCCGGCACAATATGTGTCAGGTGCCAAGAAAACTAAGCACAGTTTTGGGAACCGAAAGCACTATTGCTTGGGTACTTTGATGTACTTGGACTCTCCAGGAAATAGAAGCACCAAGAAGGCATTCAACGATCACATGGTTAAAGGCACGGCCGTGTTGGAAGGCTCCATCTGTTTGACGCTTCACGGGGTCTGGGGTTCTGCAGCATCATGCATTTGGGTAGGTCTGCCAAGTTGGGTCCCTTTTTAGGTCCCCAAAATAATACTGCACCCTTTTAAAAGAAAGGACCCGAGAGGGGCCGTAATTTAGAGGACCACCCATTTGATGAACAGCTCTCTGTTGAGTCAATGCTGCTAATTCAGTAGGAATTACAGATCGTCCTTGCTTTTGTTGCATGGACAGTTTAGGGTTTAGGGTTTGTCTCGGGTTGTTGCATCTACCGACAAACGTTTCTTGGTGGACTTACGGGGCCTGGTGCCATTGTTGATGATCTAAACCCTGCACTACCTTCAGGGTTTAGGGTTTAGGATTTAGGGTTTCAGGACCTCAAACTATGGGGATTATGGTATATTCCTTAGTATGGGTGATGCAGGGTGTATATATCATCAACCGTATGAACCCCTATATGGTATAGAACCTTGAACCCTTTTCGGGTTCTGTTCGTCCTTAAGGTTCTATGAACCCCTACTTGGAGGGTCGGGGGACTTAGTAAGTAGATATTAAGTAGAGTTATATGTACCCTAAAAGGGATCCTAATTGGAGGTATGATACTTATAAGTCCATAAAATAACTAGTTACTAAGTCCCCCGACCCTCCAAGTATATGGTATATGAACCTTGAGCCCTTTTGGGTACCCTAAACCCTAAACCCTAAACCCTAAACCCTAAAGCGGTATATGAACCTTGAGCCCTTTTGGGTTTCTGTTCGTCCCTCAAGGTTGTTTCGTTTAGGGTTTAGGGTTTAGGGTTTAGGGTTTAGGGTTTAGGGTTTAGGGTTTAGGGTTTACCCGGGACTGCGGCGCGCATGGTTCACGGCCGACTGGTGCTTATAGTTTACCTCGCCACTCCCATCCTCCGCAACTTACTAATCCCAAACCTCTAAACCCTACAACCCTCAACATTAAGACCCTAAACCCTAAAACTCTAGTCCCTAAACCCCAAAACCTTAAACCCTCAACCCTCAACCCTAAACCCCAAATCTTCAACCCTAAGCCCAAACCCCTAAACCCTAAAACCTTAAATGCCAAACCCTAAAACACCAAAAACTTAACTCAGCCCTAAACCCCCAACCCTAAACCTTAAACCCTTAACCCTAAAACCCCAAACCCTAAAACCTTAAACCCTAAAACCACAAAAACTTAACCCTCAGCCCTAAATCTACGGTCGAAACCATGGGCCCCTAAGCCTGGGTACCCTATATACCTTCTATTTCCCCCATATGTACCCTAGAATCCCCTAAGGGTCCATATTAGGGGCCCATACTTCTAACCTTCGACTAAACCGAAAGCGCCTGCGCAAGGTTGGCAAGGAAGCGTTGTCGCTCCTCCTTGTCCTTGATAGTCCGAACATGGGCCTGCGGTTTAGGGTCTAGGGCTTTAGGGGGTTTGAGTTTAGGGTTTAGGGTTTAGGGTTTAGGGCTGCAGTGCTTGAAGGTTCAACGGACTTAGTCAGTAGATTATAATTAAGTCTCCTAAGTGGGTTATCGTAAGTATAGCCTCTCTTACAAGTTTAGGGTTTAGGGTTTAAGGTCCTAACCTCCAAATCCTAAAAGTCCCGACGTTCTTGGTGATTTGGGTGATGCCGATGCAACAGTCGCTGTCGTCGTCCGGGTTCTGTGGGTCCTCCACATTTTACCAATGTGTAGCTGGCCTACGACGTCATGTCTTGTCAGGAGAACACCTAAGTCCTAAACCCTAAACACCAAAGCCCAACCCTAAACCGTAAACCCAAACCCCTAAGCTCAGATAACCCCTCAACCCAAGAAGCCCTGCACCTTGAACCCAAAACCCGCTTAAGTACCAAATGAGCCTTAAAAGTAGGGTTTAAGGTTTTGGGTTTTGGGTTCAGAGTTTCTGCACATTGAACCCAAAACACCCGTCAATACCAAATGGCCCTTAAAAGTAGGGGCCCTATAGAATTATACTATGAAGCTTTATATGGTATACGCACCCTAAACCCTTTTAGGTTTGTTTCGTCCTTAAGGCCTAAACCCTGAACCCCTAGCCCGGCCCTAAACCCAAAGTTTAGACAATCACCGATGACAGGGCTCTGGGTTCAGGTTGGATTTCAGGGTTTAGCCGTTGACGTAACCCCAACCTGGACCCTAAATAACCTAGCTTCTTGACTTACTTTCCCAACAAGCCAGGGAAAAACAAGGTTACACTTTCAGATTACTACGGAATGATAAGAACCCAAAAAGTTTCAACGTCGGGTATTGACTCAAGCTTTTGAAGACTTATACAAAGGAACTCATAATCAGGAGCCAACGAAAGGGCAGCTTCTTTAGGGTCAACCCCAAACCCTAAACGCTAAACCCTACACCCTAACCTATTCTTTAGGGTCCAGGTAAACCCTAAACGACTTTTGTCTTAGGGTCGTCGGTGCCCGGGTCGCTTCGGTCGGTGTTCTGGTCGGAAGGGTTTAGGGTTTAGGGTTTTGGGTTTAGGGAGTTTTCTTGGAGGTTCGAAGGAGTTAGTAAGTAGTGTTTCATAGACTTATAAGCCGGGTAACCTCAAATAGGATCCCGTTTAGGGTACTTATAACTCTACTAATTTTCCCCTAAACACTTAACCCTAATACCCTAATGCCCTAAACTAAACCCTGAACCTTACAAAGCCTAAACCCTAATACCCTAAACCCTGATACCCTACCCTGAACCTACTTACCAAGTCCCCTGACCCTCCAGTTGGGCGGCGTCACGGTCGGTGCCCCTGTAGCCTAAACCCCGAAACCTTAACCTCTGAACACCAAAACCTCAACCTCAAACAAACTACAGGGAGGCTTCGGAAAGCATTAGGTTTCAAGGTGAAAGGTTTAGGGGTTTACGGTTTAGTGGTATGAGTGTTTAGAGATTAGGCTTATCTTGTCAGGCTGACAGCTTCGCATGAAGTACCCACCCAAAACCCCAACTTACTTGCCCAATAAGCCAGGGAAATAAAAGGTTGACCTTGGAAGTTGCTACTGAATTATAAGACCCCACAAAGTTTTAAAGGTTGAGTATAAGGGATCTAAGTAAGCACTAAACCCTAAACCCCTAAAACCTAAACCCGTAAACCCCTAAACCCTAAAACCCTAGACCCCTAAACCCCAAACCCCGGGAACTAAGCGAAGCCCGAAACACCCTAAACCCTAAACCCTAAACCCTAAACCCTAAACCCTAAACCCCCTGAAACCCCAGGATGGGCCCCCTAGGGCTTGCGCCTCGAGCTTGCTCATGGCCTCCAGACGACTTCAGGTTTAGGGTTTAGGGTTTAGGGTTTAGGGTTTAGGGTTTAGGGTTTAGGGTTTAGGGTTTAGGGTTTAGGGTTTAGGGTTTAGGGTTTAGGGTTTGGGTCAGGGGCCTTAGTTACTTAGGTGATATGTAGCGTCAGAAGTACCCCAAACAGGATGCTAATTGGGGTTATGATACCTCTAAGTCTATAGAAACACTGAGTCCCCTGACCCTCCAAGTAGGGTTAGGGTGCTATCCTATCGGTGCTAACCCGGTGTGTCAGAGGTGAAAGACCTTAAGACTTGCTCACCCCGCTTTGAAGGATCTGACCCAAGTATGCCTGCATAAATGACAGTACACTCTTTGGGTCTATGTAATAAAGTAATCTCAGAGAGCTCAATGCCCCTTAATGAAGGAATATCGCTCAAATAACAAGGGTACCCTAAACCCTAAACCCTAAACCCTAAACCCTCAAGTATAGCTGAAATAATAAGGGGCTTCACATTAAGATTTACGGTAAACTCCTTAATTGAGGGGTATTGCGCTCTCTGGGTCATCGTGTTGGGACTACGAGGGCCCCATCCCGATGAATATGCCTGCAGGTAAATATCGGTTTAGGGTTTAGGGTTTAGGGTTTAGGGCTGGGGCTTTTTCAACGTGGTTTACGGCATATTCCTCGACTTAAGGAGTACTGGACTTTCTTGGGAATCCCACCGTAACCCGAAATGAGCTACCAATGTCAGGGACTGCAATAAATAGAGTCGATGTTGGTGCAGGTTCTAGCATTAGTATCTATACTTGTCTGACTTCTGCACCCCTCATAACAGTTGAACTTTTCGCCTCCTTATTGTAGTTCAAAGATAGAAACCCAAAAAGTTAAAGTCCTAAGAGCCAACCAGAAGAACGCCAAGTATAGTGACTGTCTCAGACTGTCAGGGGATAGAATTGATGCCTCATCCACTATAAAAGAGGGGTCTACAGTACTACTGATTCAGACCTTTATAGCTAGAGGGGGCGGGTGTCAAAGCAGGCAGCCCACTATGCGCGACCCGCATGACATATTGACTTTACGCGGAGCCTCCGCAACCCCTTCAATTAGGCAATATGCCGCGAACTGAAAAGTTATTTCCCTTAATTCAGGAGCGTCGGCATCTCTGGGCAGAATTAACATCTTAGCATTCTCGGCTTCGAGCACTAGAATACTTGATCCACGCACTTTAGCATCCCATTCCTATCATCTCTACGCCACCTGCCGACCGATCTTCTAAACATGCGCAGGTGTCAGATTTCAGGTACGTTTCTCGGATGTGTTCTTCGTAGGATACATTGAGACTTTCGCGCGTTTGGGGCTGCCTCGCTTATTCCCTAAACCCTAAACCCTAAACCCTAAACCCTAAACCTTCCCGACGGAGGCTCAGGAGGCTGGGTGAGTAGGTTCCAGGACGGGCTGCCATCCAAAGGCTTTACTTGGAGGGTCGGGGGACTTAGTAACTAGTTATTTTATAGACTTATAAGTACTATAACCCCACTTAGGGTCCCTTTTAGGGTCCTTATAACTTACTTAATATCTACTTACTAAGTGCCCCGACCCTCCAAGTAGGGTTTAGGGGTCAAGAAGGCTTATTAGGGTTAGGGTTTAGGGTTTCGGGTTCACCAAGGCTTAACTTATTAGGGTTAGGGTTTAGGGTTTCGGGTTCACCAAGGCTTATTAGGGTTAGGGTTTAGGGTTTAGGGTTCACCAAGGCTTATCAGGGTTAGGGTTTAGGGTTTCGGGTTCAATAAGGCTTACTAGGGTTTAGGGTTCAATAAGGCTTATCATACCATCAGGATGAGGCTTAGGGCAACCGTAAGAATACTGTTATATCTTGCTTGCTGCGTCCTCGAGAAACTTAAGCTGCAATTCCTATAGTGTCAAGTAACCGTTGAGCGAATCGCAAACGTCCCTGAATCTCAAACCCTAAACGCCCAAACTGAAATCCCCAAATTCTAAGTTTTTGAAGGGGGGGCCCTTAATATGGACCCTTAGGCCTGCCTAGGGACTGTCACCGGTACATATAGGGTATATAGCAGGTTATAAGGATCCCAGGGTTAAGAGCCCATACTCGGGGCACATGGTTTCAACCTTGGACAAATCTGAAACGAGACACCCCTAAAGCTGGCGTTTTCCGCTGAACTACCAAAACCTACTTTTGTGTAGGGTCCCTAACAAATTCGATATTAGGGTTTGTAAGAGTAACCTGCACAAAAGTCGGCTATGGCAGTATGAAGTAGCCTAGAGACCCTGCCTCCGTCTCTGTTGGCGTCACCGGCGCTGTGGAGCTCCCAACTGAAGAAGGCTGCGGTACCTAGAGGTCGCAGAGTTCCTTCACCTTAAGGACGAAAAGAGCCCTAAAAGGGTTTAGAGTTCATATACCATCTAGGTTTTCATAGCATAAGGGGATAGGGCCCCTACTTTTTAAGGTTCTTTTCGTCCTTAAGGCAACTACCCAAAGGATCCAAAATAAACGTACACAAAATACAAAGCAGGTGTTTCCATGTTAGGACATTTCAGGCTTTGCCTAGACCCCAAAGAACCTACGATTTTAGAGCTTATTATAGGAAATCATACTAAGGAGCCTTAACAAGGTGCAGTAGTTTCTTTGGGGTCCAGGTACTAGTAGGGTTTACGGCTTACTTCGAGGGTGGGGGGGGGGGGGGGACTTAGCAACTAGTTATTTCACAGACTTTTGAGTACCATAAACTACTTCATATCTACTTGCTAAGTCTCTGGACCCTCCAAGCAAGGTCTTCAGCCTTGAAGTAGCCAGCCACGCAGGCAGTTGGGGTGGAAGCACTGGAGGTCGCCCTCTGCTGTGTTAAGGAAAAAATCCAGAGCGCCCCAAGGGCCTCAAAGGAACTCTTGAAGAATCCCTTCCGCAGATTAACTTGCTTCCCCAAGAGCCCGGGGAAATAGAAGGTTAAATACCAGTTGTTCACAGAATGGTGCAGAGAGGGCTGCCCCTACTGCACCAGGAACCCCCCCAGTACCCTTTAATGAAGCCCTTCCCTCAATAGTGGGTATTTAGGGTATATTCTTACTTCCCCAAAACGCCAAACTTTCAGATTACTGCTAAAACATTACGAACCCCAAAAAGTCTAAAGGCTGGGTATTGGGGAACTGAATATTAGAGGGTAGCTGATGAATCTACGCAGCAGATCCGGAGCTTGTGTGGGCGATTACCCTACGGTTTAGGGTTTAGGGTTTAGGGTTTAGGGTTTAGGGGTTTAGGGGTTTAGGGGTCTAGGGTTTAGGGTTTAGGGTTTAGGGGTTTAGGGTTTAGGGTTTAAGGAAGCCAAGTTGCCTATACTAGGGTTTAGGGCTTGGGGAATTAGGGTCCCCTTTAGGGTTCCTTCTAGAAAGGTGCCGTACTATTTTGGGGAACTAAAAATGGACCCTGACTTAGAGAACTACCCATGTGCTGAGTTGCTATACTATACTGACATGGGGCTCTGTGCTCAGTCAGGGGGTATTTTACAGCAGAAATAGAAAGGCCATACTCCGACTTTTCTGTTTTAGGGTTTAAGACTCGTAAGCTCTGCACATTGAACCCAGAACGCGAAACTCACGGATTGTGACTGCTGGGGAGTGTAATCCGTGGCTGCTTCCCACAAGGTGCGGGAAGGCGTCAGCGATCTGCCGAGCAGCTGCGTTGGGTTCTTCAAGTCCGCGGGGCTTTAGGGTTTGTGGATTTAGCAGTCGCTGTCTTGATGAGTTTTTCCTCTCAGGCACATGCGGCAAAACAGAAGCCTGAAAAAGTGCCGATTGTGTTCCTGAGGGTTCCCTAAGTCATCTACTGGCCTTAATGATTAGAATAGGGTTTTGGGGTATATAGTATACTCTAAGTCTAATAAGGAACCCCCAAAATAGTATTGGTAATTATTTAGGGTCCCGGGCTCTTCGGAAACAAACTGGAACCTGAAGGACAAAAAGAGCCCTAAAAGGGTTTAGGGATTAGGGTTTAGGGTTTAGGGTAACAATAGGGATTCATAGTATAAGGGTATAAGGCCCCTACTTTTAAGGTTCTTTTCGTCCTTAAGGAAGAATGCTAGCTCACTTACGAGTGTCCACTGGGTAGTTTTCCACATTAGGGTCCCTTTTGGGGGTCCTTTTCATAAGGGTGCCGTACTATATAGAGGACCTAAAAAGGGACCGTAATTTAGAGAACTACCCATATTCTAGGAACCCAAAAAGTATAAAGGTTGGGTATTCGGGGAACTAAGTCTACTGGGTTCCTTGAAAGGTTCCTTTTATGGAGCTCTTGTACTGGATTCCTTGAAAGCTTCCTTTATTGGGGTCCTTTAAGGGTTCTTACTGTTGAAGGGTCGCGCTGCCGGCAAGAGTCGTCAAGTCCTGCTTCTCACGGCTTCGTTGAGGCTGGACCTAGGCCCTTCGGGGTCCACAATTTAAGGGTTTAGGGTTTAGGGTTTAGGGATTTAAGGGTTCAGGATGTTCTGCTTTAGAAGTCTTGGTGTTGGATGGGTCTTAGCTTTTCGACTGTTTTGGGGCTTCAAGGTTTGGAGGTTCGGTTCTTGGGGTTTTGAGGTTTGGGGAATGCCGGGTTGCGCAGAACAGTAGGTTCTCATAGGTAACAGGGTAGGCTGTTTCGAGTGGATAAATGGACCCCGGATGGGACATGTGGCATTTGCCAACTCGCTGTGGCGGTCTGTTCCCAGATCATTGGGGCGGCATCACCCTAACTGTGGGCTTCTTGGAATACCTGCATGTTTATGCATTGCTACTTGGAGGATCGGAGGACATAGTAACCAGTAGTTTTATAGACTTATACGTACAATAACCCCAATTAGGATCCCTTGTAGGGTACTTGTAACTCCACTTAATGTCTACTTACGAAGTCTCCCGACCCTCCGAGTAGTAAGCATGTGGGTAGTTGTCAAAATTAGTGGCCCTATTGGGGTACCCTAAATAATAGGTGCCGTATTATAATAAGGACCCACAAAGGGACCATAATTTTGACAACCACCCATGCGATGGTCTGCGGTTCTAGGGCCACCTTTACTCGGAAGCTTCTCACTGCAGCTGTTTTTGCTCAAGGTTTAGGGCTTAGGCTGAAACGGTGCTTCCTGCCTCTAAACCCTAAACCTTACAAACCCTTAAGCCTTATAGACCCTATAATCTACAAGCCCTATAAACCCCATAAGCCCTAAACCCTACAAGCCGGATAAGCCAAAACCCTACAAACCCTGTAAGCCCTACAAGCTGTATAAGCCCCTAAACCCTCTAAACCCAATGGTACAAGCCATCGAATGTTGTAGGAGCCTTAATAATTAGAACAGGGTTTTGGGGCCCAATCTACCATACTTATAATAAGGACCCGCCCCCAAACAATAGTATAGGTAATTTTTTAGGCTTCTAAATTGCCACCCTTGTCAAGACCCTCAACCCTAAACCCCATACCAAACCCGCAAACCCTAAACCCTAAACGCCATACCAAACCCTAAACCCGCAAACTCACAACCCTAAACCCTAAACCCCTGGAAGATCCGTCCCCCAGCGAGAAATCAGCAAGATGCACCAAACCCAATAAGCCTCTTTAGGACGGTTTAGAGTTTAGGGTTTAGGGTTTAGGGTTTAGGGTTTAAGGAGTAGGGAGTAGGGAGTTTAGGGCTTCAGGGGTTTAGGTGTTTAGGGTTTTAGGGAGTTTAGGGTTTAGGGGTTTAGGGTTTAGGGATTTAAGGTTTAGGGTCTAGGATTTAAGGTTTAGGGTGTAGGGTCTAGGATTTTGGATTTTGGGGTCTTGTGTGGTCTTGATAAGGGCTCTTCTAGTGCCTTAAAAGGGCGTCATGGCTGCAAGAGACTCTTACTTCCCCAATAAGCCAGGGAAACAAAAGGTTAAACTTTCAGATTACCACTAATGAGAACCCCAAAAACTTAAAATGCTCATGCTATAGTACCCTTCAAAGGAACCCTGTAAGGAACCCTTATAAGAACCCCAACAAGTTTAAAGGTTGGGTATTGGGGAAGTAAGAGACCCCCAAACCCTTCTCAAAACCTCCTTCTACTCACACTGAAGGGTTTAGGGTTTAGGGTTTAGGGGTTTAGGGTTTAGGGTTTAGGGTTTAGGGTTGAGGGTTTAGGGTTTAGGGCCCCTATATAAAACCTCTCCAGGGGCCTTATAAACACCTTTGGAACCCTCTTAGGGCACTGATAACTCTTCTTAGTATCTACTTACTAAGTCCCCCGGCTCTCCAAGTATGGAGCCCTCTAAAGTCTATAGACGCCTTCAGGAATTGGTTTAGGGTTTAGGGTTTAGGGTTTCGGGTTTAGGGTTTAGCGTTTAGGATTCTACGGCCCCTGTGTTGCTGGGAAACCGGTGCGTGCTGCCGAGTGCTGCCGTTCCGGCTCGTGCAGTGTCTTGCAAGGACTCGCAGGCTTATCTTGTGTTCGGCGGTTTAGGGCTCAGACACAACCCGAAACCCCCAGCCGGAAACCCTAAACCTTGGGTACTGCCCCCATACAGTAACAGTCTATAATAGAGCTATTATTAAGGGCCTAATATATCCATAATATAAATCTTATCCAACTGGTACTGAGTGGGGGCAGTACCCAACCTAAACCCTATAAGCCTTAAGCCCTAAACCCGTAACCTGAGTATCTCAAACTCAACAGGCCGAAGATCGATGTTGACCATGCTTGGAGCTCTGTCGTTGACAACACGGTTTAGGGTTTAGGGTTTAGGGTTTAAGGTTTAGGGTTTAGGGTTTAGGGCTTAGGGTTAGGGTAAAAGGAACCGAAACAGCCAGCTATACTTGTTTCTACGCGCTTGTTCCACACCCGAGGTATATGGATTTTATAGGGACCCTACATCTCACTGCTCAATAAGTCCACTGATCCTTGAAGTAACACATGCTAGAAGGGTCTGAGCAACTAACTATTTCATTCCCACCATCGTCTCCATACACATGAAGATACTGAAATACACCTTAAAACCTTAATGATTCAATTTTGCAGGCCCCTGGAGTACACTCTCGCATACCCAAACGACCAAGATCAGGAGGACGCATGAACTCGGTGCCCTAAAGGCCCGGGTGATCATGTTGACGATATGCGTTAGTACTCCTGGGGCATCATGCACAGACCCCACGTACACTCTGTCGGCACCCAGAGAGCCCAAAACCCCTCAATTAAGGAATAGACCTCAAACCATACGGGGCCACTTATTGTGATGGTTTAAGCTATCTTTCGTAGTTAATTCCTTGACAAGGAGGCTTGTGAGTTCTTTTGGCTTGGGGAACCCAAGCTCAGGAATTAAGGTTCAGGGGTTTAGGGATTAGGGTTTACGGTTCACGGCTATCGGCTTTTGGGGCTTTGTTGGTGCTGCCCGTAGAGCAAGACACACTTTGTGCAGTTTGCGAACGGCCAAATTTCAATTGATTCCAACATCATGAACACGTCGTGCAAGTGAAACGCGACAAAGGTGAAACCTCACAGAATGCTGTAATTAGGTTAGGGTAGCACTATAGATATGTATATATATATATACACAAGGACTATGTAGTTTTTGTATGTATCTATATAATTGAATTCTATTTATATAAACAAAACAGGCAAGAGGATCCTTGGGTGAAGCTGCGGGTGGCTACATGGAGCGTTCGTAGGCGCAGTTGAAGAGTCCCTCACCGAGGTGCTCCAGGATTCCTAGGGGTTTAAGGGCTTAAGGGTTTAAGGGTTTAGGGTTTTAGGGTTTAAGGGTTTTAGGGTCGTTTTAGGGTTTAGGGTTTAGGGTTTAGGGTTTAGGGTTTAGGGTTTTAGGGTTTAGGGGTTTAAGGGTTTAAGGTTTTAGGATT
>CAJNDV010001270.1:0-28746 GCA_905221635.1 Symbiodinium sp. CCMP2456
AATTTTCAATTGGGCGCTGCGCGAGCAAATGTATGTATGTAAATATATATATATATATATAGTGGCGCATCTTATCCTTTTGACTCTCAGAAAGCGGTGCAAGCCTCCCACATGCAAGGCGTTCAGAAAGGTGATGTTGACTGGACAGCACACGTTCTCTTCGGAACATTTCTCATGCTGTACGTTCATGAGACATCCTACAGTCAAGGATGGCTGTGCCCCAAACACAACTCTGCACCTTCAGTGCAAGTCGCCGGGACATCAGCGCTTAACTGCCAGCTCATCTGCTCTCGGACATATAAAAGATGGTGAGGACGACGGATGACGACGGCCACCACAGCCAGCCTTAAGCTTCGCAAAAGGTGAAAGGTAAGACGGTTTATTCATCGGGCAATTGCCTTCCGAGCCACAGGATAAGGCAGACTAGTGCCTCGGTTTAGAGGTGAGCTCTGACCCAGACTCCCGAAGCATACACATGAAACATGCAGCCGGCTCCGCTGTCGTCTCCTCGGCTGAGTATCGGATTTGGCAAGCAAAATCAAAGTCATAGTTTTATCAACTTTTTCGCGAAGTGGTTTGGTTGGGAAAGCTTGGCGAAGGTTTGCAACCTGGTTTTGCATTTTTTTCGCGACTTGCGTTTCGGCGTTGTACTTCGGCAATTTGGAAAGTCACGCGTGGCCGCAGAAGAAGGAGCTGCTTAAAATCGATGACCCGCATGCAAAGATGAGGCTCCAAGTTATCCGACAGTGTTCGTTCCAATTTTTTAAAAATTCAGAAGGAAATACAGGCCCGAGCTTTAAATTTTCCACGAACCGATTCGTGCGCCGTAATTTACAAATTTCTCCAGCATGCTGCATAGAGCGCTTATGGCCGCCGTGGCATTTGTTTAAATAAATTAAATCAAGGCAACATGCCCTGTAGCCTTTGCCCTGCACCGATTAATCTATTCTGGATTCGTTTAATGATATGGTCAAAGCAGCTCTATGCGATACGTCACACTTCGAAGCACTGCATTTCTGGATTTCGGCAACAAAATTGGGCTTTGCCGGAACCCAAAATTTAAAATCTAGGGCTTAAGCGGGCGGAGCCTTTTCGGCGGGCTAAGCCCAGACTTCTAGAAATTTGGCGATCCGGAAAATTTGCTGAAATTTTGCAGTTGCAGTCTTCTGTATTTTATTTTCCGAATCAAGAATTAAAAATTATAGCCGTTTTGTAGTTTTGTACTGCAGCCAACATCGTGCTTCCTCTATTTGTCTGGGCTATCGATTATAAAGATTTTCATATGTAGTGCAATGGATGAGCGCTTGTAGGCGAAAATTCAGTATTTGTGTGTCTGCCCGTCAGTCTGTTTGTCTGTCATTCGTTGTCTTCTTTCCTTTTGTCGCAAGGCTAAACACTGCAACTAGGCGCACCTTCCAACTTGTGCACGGTCAAATCGATAAAACTGAGTTGCGCGAGAATAATAAGTTGCTATTCCATACAAATGCAAAAACGTGAATTATTGCCTGAAGTCCACCCAACCCGATATCTTCACAACATAAGTATCGGAAAAAACGGAAGCTGGATGGTCATGCCTTCCATCACAATTCGGATTTCATGATATATTTCTTTTTCTTTTTCTTTCTATTTTCTTCTTTGTCTGACGTTTTCGCAGAGACACAAGGAAGCAATTTCTTTTTTTTGTTTTTAGATAAAAGCCACGGCAGGGACATGGATACAGCCACTTGGCGTGAGGCAAGTGCAGACACTGAATTTGTTCCGCAAGGAAATAAAGTTAACGTTTTAGCAACGACTGTAGGGACGTACTTGCGACGATTACACAGACACACCGGGCTTTTCGGCAACGATATTGTTGGTTTTTTCGAAGAGAAAACACACAAAGGAACTGAAACGAATGCAAAAATATGACAAACTCAAATGGATTCAACCTTTGTTTATATAATCCAAATCATTAATAATTATAAAATCAAATATACTTCATCAAAATATTATATTTAATCCTAGATCATTTTTATCTTCAGAATAAATAGCCAAATATTCCGTATTTTTATTTATCTTCATGCAGAATTTGCAACTACATCATATGAATATGAAATTAGCATCCAAAATATTCCTGAGCACCTCACACAATTTTCCTCAATAATTTGAATTAATCGGGAACCAAGTCCACCAAGAGCTGACGATTTGTTATGGCCAAGAATGAATCAGAAAAAGCCACCACGATTCGTTACGGCCAAGAGTGTTACGGCCAAACATGGAAGAACCCATCAAGATTCAGCAGTTCGATTTGTTACTATTCAGAATGGGCCAGAAAAAGCCATCAAGACCCGCCGTACCATTTACCACAGCCTTGACTGCACCAGAAACAGCCACCAAGACGCGGGACAGAAAAAGCCACCAAGACACGGCAATACGATTCGTTCCGGCCAGCAGTGCTTTCTTTGGCCAGACGCGGCAGTACGATTTGTTGCGACCAAGAGTAGGCCAGAAAGAGCCATTAAGACCCGATAGTGGGTAAGAAAACCACCAAGAATTGGCAGTACGATTTGTGGGCTAAAAAACCCAGTACGATTTGGTTACAAGAGTATGCCAGAAAAAGCCACCAAGACCAGAAAAAAGCCATCAAGACCCGGCAGTATGACTTGTTACGGGCAAGAGCAGGCCAGAAAAAGCCACCAAGACCCGGCAGTACGATTTTTTCGGGCCAGTGCGCCAGAAAAAGCCACCAAGACCCGTCAAGAGTCTGGGCCAGAAAAAATCACCAAGAATCGACAATGCTATTTACAACCAAGAATGGGCCAAAAACAGCCATCAAGACTGGGCAGTTTGCACTTTTTTCTAAGAGTAGACAAACTCACCAAAACTCGGTTGTACGATTTATTATGACCAAGAGTGACCCGACAATACCATTTTTTACCGCCAGAGTGTGTCAGAAAGAGCCACCAAGGGCGCCGGCGGTTTTCCTATGGCCCAAGAATGAAGAGAAGAAGCCACGAAGATTCGGCGGCACGATGAGTAACGATTTGGAGTGCGCTAGAAACAACCGCCAGATTGGATAGTACGATTTATTACGACCAAGAATAGGCCACAAAGAGCCCACCAAGATCCGACACAACAATACGATTCGTTAGGCCAAGAGTAGGCCAAAAAAATCACGATTTATTACGACCAAGAATGGGTCAGAAAAAACCACCAAGATACGGCAATATAATTTTGTACGGCCAAGAGTAAACTATTCAGAAGAAAAAGCAAACCGCTCAAAAATCAAAAAGGATCTATGTTCATTTTTCGTATTTTTATCAAGAAGAGAATTGTGACTATCTAGCCTCAAATCAATTATTCCATCCAGAGGAAAAAAAATTATATAAAAATATATGTATATATATCGTATGTTTAATTATTGAAAAGTATATGTACTTGCATGCCAACAACGAAACGCCTGTTTATCCATATAGAAAAATTCATGATCTCAACAAGAAGAATTCGGATTGGGGGTTGTATTCTATCCGAGTACCCAATAAAAGCCCCTATCTTCTTTACCAGGCCGCAAGCAGGAAGCATTGCGCAAAAGCAACCGGAGAGCGCACCAGGAGCCCCAATGCTCAACATGTTGCACAAAATACGAACGTTTCGGCTGGTATCATAAAAATCTCCAACATTTCAAGCTCACAGTCAACCTCTTGCTAGTCCCAAACCACGACCCAACCCCTCTGTCCAAAATATATTAATCTCGACGAGTGCTCTGCCCATCCACACTCGACTGTGGTGCCAGAAATCCTGTAAGTTTAGTACATGACAGAGAAGCTTACAAAACTACACCCCGCAAGCGGGCATTCGTTCAGAGACGGCAACGGGCAAAGCAACAACATCATGATCCTCAAAGCGAAATTGGGAGCAACATGTGAGTAAGATCTGCGCAGCAGAAAGCTGGGGGTTAAGGTTTAGGGCTTGGGTTTTTGGGCTTTAGGGTTTAAGCTTTTGGGTGGGTTTTATTGACTTTTTTTCACTGTCTGCTCGTCGAAGCATCTTTGTGCCATTCGACATCTTCTCCTGCAGGGAACAGCAGTACGAAATCGCGGGGCCTTTACATTTAGTACAGCGATTGTGGCTATAGTATAGTATGGTATAGTTAAATTCGGAACCAAAGCAAATGGTATTCCTAAGCATGCATGCAGGCTTCCATAGTACTGCGACGTGCAGTTCTGCGACACAGAAATAGAAAGTACCTTGGAGTCAGGCATGTTGAAGTCGAAAAAACTTGAAATCGTGTCCTCTTACTGTACAGTCCGTATATCAGTCTACTACATTGTCGACCAATAACCCTCAATTTACAGAAGAAGCACTCAAAGCCTTGCAGGAGCCTGAACAGGCACCCGATTCCAATTATAAAGGCGCTTGTTTTCCGTCATCAAACCCTCTGGTTTGATATAAAAACCCCAAAGCACAGATCCCTACACTGACAAGAAAGAACCTCCCAAACCCGAAATCCTAAATCCCAAAATCTCTCCACGCAAAGACCCAACCCCAAACCCTACACAAAGCCGTTTAAAGCGCCAAGCCATCAAACCCTTAAAGCCCCGAGCCAACTATGAACCTGTTAAGCCCTGAAACCCCTGAAAACTCGAAAAGCCTTTAAGACCCAAACCCGAAAGGGGACCTCCCGGACCCACACCAATGGTCAGCACATCCACAGAGGCGCCGCCACGACTAGCACGGCCTGGCAAGGCTGGAAATACTCCCCTGGGTATGCAGGGGTTGTGCTTTCGGTTTCATAACTGTCCTACAGATTCTGAAAGCTGCCGTAACTTGGTACTCCATGGGAACTTCAGAGCATCAAGCACAGAGATTCCAAAAACACATCGAGATGATTACAAGCATGGTACAACAACTGGCATAATATATATATATATATATGTATGTATTTACAAAAAACATATGTATACAGCGTCAACAGTGTATACATTTGCGCATAACCGTGTATGTACAGACACTCACACCCACAGACAAAGGGTGGAGAGCGAGAGGGAGAGCGAGGCTACTCAAAGGATCGGATGTAGCAACTGGGGTTGTTGCAACAGGGTAACTATCTATCACTTAGAGTTTTCAACCTTACTTACTAAGTCCCATGATCCTTCAAGTACAGTAGGCAACTTCATTGCCTATAGATCCCTTGTAGAACCTCTTCAGGAGCCTTTTTTGGACGTAGCCTTTTCCGATTCCCTAAACCCCTACACTCTAAAGCGAAGTCGAGGCCTCTGGCGTTGGGCCGCGGCTCAGCAGGTGGCTGTGGCGCAGAAGCTCGGCTCGCCGTCGCCACCTCCTCGCGGAGCCTCAAGGAGGGATCTTATCGGTTTTAGGGCTTCTTTAAAGGGATTCTATAATCCTTCCTAGTAAGGGCACCGTTTAGGGTGTAGGGGTTTAGGGTTTCTTGTTTAGGGGTTTAGGGTTAAGGGATCCTGCTTGGGGCGGATCATAGGCTTCTAGGGTAACAACAGTACGGGTTTAGGGTTTAGGACTTTCGGAAAATCTCCAGGTTTGTTTACTGGGGTGTCAGAGCGGGTTACTATTGTTGATGATATAATTCCTGCAGTACCTTAAGGACCCGAAACTATGGGAATTCTGGTAGATTCCTTAATATGTGTAATGCAGGACTTATATCATCAAGGGTATAAAAGGGTACGATCAGGAGCTTTTTGAGGGATGCGGACCTCAGGGTCTCAAGGTCACTTTGGAATGATGAGCCTTCATAGTTAGACTCGGGTTTGGGGGTATATTATACTGTGGTCACTATAGTCATAATAAGGAGCTTTCAAAACCCTATTCCAAATATTCAGGCCCCTACATCAAGCGACTACAAGCTGAAAGGCCTGCAACAGCTTTGGTGGAAGAGGCTCCGAGACTGGCCTCTGTGACGACAGCATTCTGAACTTTGCTACGGTTTAGGGTTTAAGGTCCCACCCACTTCAAGCTGTGGCCCAGAAGGCGTTTTGGTTTTCGAGAACTCATGTCACACACGCGACTTCCTCTAAGCAGAGCGTATGACATGCAACGGGTACGAGCTCCTGCAATTGCAGTGGGTGATGGCCATGAAGTCAATGATGCATCCAATGACGCAGAGCAGCTGCCCCAAACCCAAAACCCCCAACCGTGGAGTGACCCGCTTCTCACGAGGAAGGCTTGGTACGATAAGCTCGTCGGGCGCAAAGAGCATGGATGCGGATCGCCAACCTACCCCTCATAGTAACCCTCAACCCAGAGATCCAAATTCCTTCATAGCACAACGTCCCTTGCAATCACCCCAAACTTCACCTAAACTTGTACTAATAGTCTTATTCTTAACCTTGTGGGCAATAGCAGGTTACTATCACTAGTGCCATCATGGTGCCCCGTATAGTAACCCTGGTAGAACCTGCATGGGTAGCCCCTCCAATTTAGGATCCCTGCTAGGGTCCTTTTTACACGGGTGCCGCCTTCATTTGGGTTCCTCTGAAGCGCACCCTCAACCCCAAACCCTAAACTCCATGTGGGAGCCTCCTCAGCGTCTGCGTGTTCTGAGATACCATGTCTGCCATCTCAGGATCCTGGCCAAAAGGAAGAAGACAGGATAAGATCACGTTGCAGGATCTATAAGGATTGATTAAGGGTTTATGGTGTTGGGTATTGGGGATTTAGGGCTTAGGGTTCAGGGTTTGGGGAAAGGATTCTTCAGGGCCTGAATAACTAGAATAGGGCTTTGGGGGTATATCATACTACTATCATTTGTATATTGTACTATAAATTCCGATAACGTGACTCCATATCATGCAATCATGCTACGAGTGACTACAATAAGTAATATTACAATGTGCTTTCGTAGGCTTTTGTATGCATTTGCAGGATGAAGTGTTGGGCTTGTGGCACCTTGTGAAGTGCGATGGCCTTGAAGCAGGAAACACAATCTCACACAATACATTTCAGCATAATATAACATAATATAGTATTACAGTAGTACGACAACGCAAACATAGTATATTGTCGTATGCTGCTTGCGTTCAACTCCCTTTCCTGCACGAAGCATTTTGCGTTTCAGGTGGTCATCCCAACGGACCCATCAGACGGCACAGATGGAAGCCAAAATGGATGCAACTCACGTTTTAGCCCAAAAAAACTTCTGGAGCCCTTACAAAACCCTTTACGGCTTCATACCACAAGCCCTCATAAGCCGCTCTAGTATACGACATGGTTGGCCCTTTAAAACCCTGCAAAATTCTCGTGGATAAGATCCTCTTCCAACCAATGAGGGAAGATGTAAAATGCCCCAAACTGCTCAAACCCGAGACCCTAAATCCCAAGATCCAGAGGAGTTATGATAAGAAGGGCTTTAAAAAGGCGAAACAAAGGCTCCTCCTCCGCCGATGCCTCTTCCAGCCTTGCGTCGAACCGATATACTACTTAATAAATTACCGAAGCCGGACACTGTGAGCAACTGTACATGTATTAGCCTTAATCTACAGTAATGGATCTATGATATACTATACAGCAAACTCCGATGAGTTTTGCCACACCTTCTTATGCGTGCCTCCACTAGAATACACAAGGGCCTTTCCCGCAGGAATTTGATACGTCAAACCTCGAGAGAGCATCCGTATCCCGTAACAGCTACTCCCGCACTACTCGAAGCATCGCCGCGCGGCTGCCTGAAGCTAGCTGCCTTGGCTAGCCTTCCCAGATCTTCCAGAACCCATTAGAATCATACTGGAGATTCTACTATAATTTATTATGGTGTATTCTTTAATTAAAAGATTTTGGAAGATCTGGGTTAACACAGCTGCAGCCGCACTGTCGTCTGAGCCGCATGCGGTTCGTCTCTGTTCCTCTTCCTGCACAGATCCTGCATCCCAACATTCCACAAAGGTTGTCTTTGGACGGATTGGAGATGCCACGGATCGGGCGAACAGATAACTTGCCGTCTGATAAACATCCTCTGTGGTTCTCGCACAGTAAGTAAAAGATCGCAAGACTGTATACATCAACAAAACGTCATAAACACAACTAGCAGCCTTGGGGATCCACGGCAAATCCATTGCAGTCCGGGGGGCAGCATCGAGTCGGAGCAGAGCAGGGTATCTCCCCTAAACCCGAAACCCTCATGGAACTGGAAGCTTTGGGCTAAGGATGGTCGGAAGCAAGTGGGGTACAGCGCGGCCTTGCCAAATGCTTACTACAAGGGTCATGAGGGTTGAGTTTAGGCTTTCGGGGTTAGGGTTTTACTCTTCGGGTCATGATGAGGGTTCTCTTCGGCTTACTACAAGAGACACTCTAGTTTACTATAGGCTGAAGAGAAGCCAAGCTCAACAAGCAGCTCCTCCATCAACGCTCGGTTGTAGCTGCGGGCCTCTTCGGGTGTGCGGCTCGATATGGGCATCGTCAAGCCAGGGTACATAGGAAAAACTATACTGTGGAGAGGAGTCGGGAGTCGACAAGTTCTTGCCCGAAATATCATCAGCATCATCATCATGGTTGTTGTTATGGTTGTTGTAGCAGCAGCGCAGTCGTCGTTGTGGTAGAAACGATGCTGAATGTTGCGGCAGCACTCGTCGTCGTTGTCGTCGCGGTAGTACTAGTAGCAGTAACAGCAAGCAGCAGTCGTAGGAGTAGTTGGAGCAGGAGTAAGACCAGGATTAGGAGTCTCGTCGTCGCAGTAGTAGTAGCGCAATAGATGTTGCGCTTATGGTTGTTGTCGTTGCTGGATGAGGACCAAATGTAACAATGGTGGTGCAAAACCCTGAAAAAGTGTACGTAGGAGTAGTCACCTCGAAAAATCGGAATCAAAGCAATCAGTGCTAGCAGTGGTGATAGTCATGGCGGTGGTAGAATGCCTCGCCGTCTTGAAGGATGCTGCTATAACAGCAGCGAGGACTGTACTACAATGAGGGTAGCAGCAGCAGCAGCAGCAGCTTGCAACAAGGTCTAGCGACGAGCAACCAGCAACGCGCACGGGCCATCTTTGAAGAGAATACCTGCATGGAGAAAAGCCTCTATTACTATGCCTTCGCAGCTTGACAAAGTTTTTATTTCAGCAATAAATAATAGTAGTGCTACAGCCCCCTCTGGATTACTGCCTCCGCTTGTCACGCCAAGCTCTCTAGATCATCGCCAGACTGTTACAGTCAGACTTAAATTCAACCAAACACAGCCTCAACCATAAACCCTAAAGCCGAATCCCAAAACCCCGACTCTGAAACCTAAAACCCTAGAACCCTACAGCTCAACCCAAAATCCTCGCCGCTAAACTCTGAACCCTGAATGCCTGTGCCCTCGGAACCTGCTCCAGCCGCCGCTCCACGTTGCGACACTCCCATCGAGCCAGGTTAATGTCGTCTTCGTCCTGCTTTCGGGTTTAGGGCTTAGGGTTCAGGTACAGGATTAGGGGTTACGGTTTAGGGTTTAGGTTGTCTTTGTTGGTGCTTCTTCGATATATCGGCAAGCAACCTTATACTCTTGAACAAAATCGTACGAGACATGTCCGGTCATCTCCGTGGGCACACAGCATTCCACCAGTCCGCACTCAATCGTGCCCGCGTAATGCAACACAACCATCTGCACAAGCGCTTTAAGCCCGCCCAGCGCTTGAATGATGAAGGCTGCATGAAAAAGCCCATGCCTGTTGCCAGGCTTGGAGAAACGAAATGCTCTTTACTGCATGCAAGGAAGCTGTCGCCCAGCCAGAAAATGACATGCGAAAAAGCACTAGCCACTCGTCCCAAAATCCTGTCAGACAGGATCTGGGTATGGTTTGGAAAGCCTGTGCGAGTCCCGTGCAGGCTGAGGCAACGATGCCGGGTATCCAATGGAAGGGTGCGAAACTCACTACCCAGCCCTCAACTACCAGCATTGTAGGGGCCTTAATATTCGGAATGGGGCTTTGGGGGCTCCTTCTTGCAAGTATAGCATAATATACACCAAACCCTATTTTAATCATTCAGGCCTCTGTAGAAGCATGCCAATTAGTGCTTTTGCCATGCTTCTTGCAAGCTCACGAAAGATGCGGAAGCAACATGCGTGAGAGGTCACAACTCATCTCGAAGACACATGACAGAACCATGCAAAGTGCATTCCCCACTTCACGCAATTCAGGCCTACCGAGCAACGCCCAATCGTCACACATGTTGAGATTTTGCATGATTTTGCCCCCGACACGTCGCTTGGCTCCTCGAGCACCTGCGCTTCTTCAGCAGCAGCTTTCACCTGCCGGCCGTCTACTTTATGCACTTCCCCCACCGGTGCAAGCTGCCTGGTACTGTATATGTCTGACATGAGATCGCAGCAAACTTCGCAGAATTCCTGTTAATGCAAGGGGCCTTAAAGATTACAATAGGGTTTTGGGGGTTCCTTACTATATTTTCAGTATAATATACCCCCAGACCCTATTCTAATTTTTAAGGCCCCTATATTCTAGACAGCGTTGGCTTCTCTCCTCTCCGACACATTCCAACTTGCAGCTGAGCCTTAGATGGCTCGGCATCAAGTTCGGCCTCAGAATTGGACTCAGAATGCATGCAGTTGCTGCCAGCTCGGCCGTCTGTGATATAGCGGTCTTCATAATTAGAATAAGGTTTCGGCGTGTATTATGGTCTACTGTAGACTTGTGTCCTAAATCCGAAACCCGAAACCCTCAATCCCAAACCCTAAACCCTAAATCCGAAACCCTGAACCCCCTAAATCCTAATTCTCTGAACAAAAAAACCTAAACCTTCAACCCTATAGATCCCTTTTAAAGGAACCGTATAAACCTGAAATCCTAAACTCTTTCAACCCTCTATCCAAAATCCCAAAACCCGTCTGTGGCGCAGGCCAAAGCCGCATCCACAGCCTTGAGCCGCCGTGCGAGGCCTGCAGGCTTTAGGGTTCACGGTCCTGGTCTCTCCCTGTGGATCCAAAAAATTTTCTGTTTGGAGGGTTACAACCCCAAAATTATGCGGTCATAACCCTAAACCCTAAACCCTGACCCTAAACCCGAAACTACAATTTCGTGGGGTGTGGGGATGCAGGTCTGGCATTCCGGGTTGCAGAGCTGTTAGAGTCAAACAAAGGCACCCACGCAGCCACCACTGTAACTGAAGGGCAAGTAGCAGAAACAGGATAATAATAGACTGTAAGATAACACAACATGATGTAATATAATCTAGTACAGCATGGTCTAACATAGTACAGTGTAGTCATGTAAAGTTCCCTGTAGAAAAGTCAAGCGCGATATGCAATATGATATTATGTAGTATTATAGCAATGCCGTAATATGGTGACATAGTAACAAAATGATATAAGAACATACTATGATGTATAGTATTCACTATATACTTTATAGTCGTATTCGTATAGTATATGACACACAGTAGAGTGTCTAGTATATACTATACCGTGAAAAGTGATTCGTTTATAGTGCATAGGTGTATAGTGTATAGTATAATATAGTATAGTAGAGTAGAGAACACTATGGCATACTATAGCCTCGTCTAGTATGTTAGAGTGGAGACACACCGGCATGAAAGAGCGGCTGGAAGGACACGGATGTAGGCAGAAAAGCAATCTGACAAGGACAAAGCCTGACATTGGCTAAGAGCTTGGAGGACATGAAAATAGACCTATGATGATTACATTGATGCAGTTAAATGCGAGCAGCCTCACCAGAACAAATGCAATCAGGGCACGATCAGACTCGTCTTGGACGGCTGCGCTGTTTCGATTTTCTGCCTGAGCAGGTCGCGAATCTGCCTCGGGAACCCGCCCAAAGGGCTCCAGAAGCCCTCGTCGTGTCTCTTACAGTTCTCAGTTGAGTAGGACTCGAAGCATTGAGACTGCCATGTTGCCGACATCTTCCGACCTGCCGTTACGATTAGCTTTCTGAAGCTCGCTACTGTTGATATAAATCCTGCATTACCTTTAGGCTTTTTATGTGTAATGCAGGATTTGTATCATCAACAGTATCTTTGTATCATGCACGCAGACGTTGCCATTCATTGCAAGCATTGCAAGCCAGTGCCTCCAGGTTCGCTACCTGCTGCTCCAGCCACGAAGGCTGCCGCTCAGACTTGTCGCGCTGGAGAAGACGCAGCTGGCGCACGGCACAGAGTGCAGGAGAGGATACAGTCTCCGCAGTCCCTTTGAGGGTTCCTTCACAGCAGACCGCCAGGAAACTCACGTCTTCGCATTTCGGCTGGAATGTCATGCTTTATGCTTTGAACATTAGTCCGTGCAGCTCGAAACATGATCAAGGACCCAAGGCCCGACCGGCCTGAAATCGCAGATTGTCGCGCTCTGCCTGGGTTTAGGGTTTAGGGTTTAGGGTTCGGCGACTGTCGAACATTGCGAAGCCTCCATCAACCGTCCATTTGGGGCGAGCCTGTTGCGTCTCCAGTCGTCGCTTGAGAGCTTCTGCATGAACCACCAGCACCTCCCACGTGCCACGGTGAGAGAAGCTCTGAAGATTTGCAAAAAGTCTTTATATGATACGATACTCTTTTCTATTTACTATACTACATTACAGTTAAAGTGTACGGTATTACATTGTAGTATGACATGGTATATTATCGTCTTCGCAACCACGGGCATGCAGGGCTCTCCTTCGCAGCAGCCCTAGCTTCGAGCTTTGGCCCTAACTGACGAGTGAATATCGCTCCGGGTCGGACTACCCTTATCCTGGGTTGCTGTTCAGGAACTTCTAGTTTTTTAAGCTACCATAAATAGGGTTTAATAGGGTTTCCTTATTATACTAAGCTGATTCGAATTCCTCAACAGCAACCCAGGATCCGGCTCTCCCCCCCACCTGCATCATCTGTCGCGGGCTGCCAGCTGGTTCCCCAGCCTTCCAGATTCCTATAGGCCTATAGACTCCACAACTTTGGAGTCTCTAGGTTGGCAGATTGCTGTGAGGTGACGCTGCGAAGCTCCAGTTCGCATCAAGTGCAAACAGCTCTACCAGCCTTGGTTGAACAGTCGAGCTGCCCCAAAAACGTAAAGCTCAACCCTAATCCCACCAGGCCAGCAATGGTTGAACATGAAAAGCCCTTTTCTCCTGACAAGAATTGGGTGCCGGCCGGGCAGCAAGAGGGGTGCTTGCAGGTCTCGAGCTCGCAGGAAAACAATCGCTCCGCCAACACCCACCACAACTTGGGAAGTGAGGTTTAGGGTTTGTATAAGGGTTCAGGGGTTTAGGGTTTAAGGGTTTGGGGTTCAGGCTTTAGGGTTTAGGGCTTTGGGGTCTAGGGTCTAACACTGCTCACGAGGACGAAACCCTGCAGCGCTGTACATGCTTGCTGGCGGCAGACGTCAGTCTATAGTCGCATGGGACTGGCCTTAACAGCCGGACTCATGGGTCACTAGCAGAGGCATCCATGGCACAGTCAAGGTC
Organism: Symbiodinium sp. CCMP2456; assembly: GCA_905221635.1. Taxonomy (NCBI): domain Eukaryota; class Dinophyceae; order Suessiales; family Symbiodiniaceae; genus Symbiodinium; species Symbiodinium sp. CCMP2456. The sequence continues at coordinate 13,388 of CAJNDV010001270.1, forward strand.
AAAGTCATTCTGCAGGGCCCGAAGCTCCTAAAGGAGGCATCGTATAGTACTTTGTGATTAGTAATCGCATCCTTTAGAGCTCCCTGAAGTTATGGTAGAGTATGATGCACCTCAACACCGTTCTGGCTCTTTAGGCCCTGCTTTCTACTGGTTGTTTTTGGGGTCTGCTGCGCCATGGGGCCATGGAGAGCAAGGCAGCTCTTTCGAGCACACTGCGATATAATACAGGGGCCTCAATCATCAACCCATACTATTTTTGGGGTTCCTTATGACATCGTTTGTATAATGGGCCCCAAAACCCTATTCGAATTTATTACTAAAGCTCCTATATTTCAGTGACCGGCTCATGCGAAGGGTGCGCGCTTCTCAGTAAAGACTAACCCGGCTGGCGCAGGACCGCCACCTTCGCACAGTTTCGCCCCGTGGCTCTTACAGTCTGGAGGGCTCGGGGGATTTAGACCGAGATAGACCAGGCCTCCCACAGAGGGGTCCGTGAAGGGTTCCTTTAAAAGGGGTCTATAAGGCTACCCATAAAACATCTTGAAGGGTTTAGGGGTTTCGGGCTTGCAGGGTTTCAGGTTTAGGGCTTTCAGGGCTTTAGGGCTTAGGGTTTCGGGGTTTAGGGTTTAGGGCGTTAGAGTTGGGGACTTTCAGGGTTTAGAGCTAGGGGCTTTAGAGTTTAGGGTTTCGTTCATGAGGTTCCTTAGAGCGGAGAGGCTCGTGACAGATGGAGTTGGGGATTGACCTGGACCTTGAAAAACCTGGTCTTTTATGGATTTCTATTATTATTATATAAGGAGACAATGAACCCAGGTTCAGGTAGGGTTTAGGTTGAGGCGTTCTGAGGCCGAAGGTGACGACTGTCCTTTCCCGTTCAGCGGGCACCCGAGCGGCAAGACGAGCTGTAGATTCAGTGGTGGAGCTTCTGTGCAGTTCCGGCACGGCCGCTGACGTCTATTTCTGCGATGATTTGCCTGAGACTGGTATCATCTCTCAAACCTCAACCGAAGATCTTTGCTGCAACTGCTACGCCTCCTCGAGACGAGGGCCGAGACCTGAGACTTGCTTGGCTTCCCAGAGAGCCCCCAAGACACCTTAATTCGGGGAATAGACCTTAAATTATAGCGGCCTTATTGTCATGATTTCAGGTATATCCCTTAATTAACGGGTATTGGGTTCTCTGGGTTCAGGGTGCAGGGTTCCGGCGGTGTAGGGTTTAGGCGGAAGAGGTTTAGGGGTTAGAGGTGTAGGGGTTTAGGGTCCTTGAAGGGTTCCCTTTCAAAGGGGTCTTTCAGGCTTCTCTAGGGCTTCAGGGTTTGGGTTGGGGCTTTAGGGGCATAGGGTTTAGAGATGTTTGCCTATAAGGATCTATAAGGGGTACTACTAGTCACTAGTCCATTAATACTTATTCCGAACCCACCCAATAATGAATTTTTCCACCGAAAACCCGAAGCCCCTAGGTTTCGCCCTTATCATACAAACCTTTGAAGGAACCCCTTTCCAGTTTTAAAGGCTCCTAATCGACCCTATAGAAACGGAAGCATTGCAGGCTAGTGACCGGCAGCAAAGGCGTCTGCGGCCGCCTCTTCGTGCTGATGTGCTGATCGGGCGTAGGGCTTACAGGGATTTACCCTACACCCTGAACCCTATCAGCACTAAACCCCTAAACAGGGCCCGATGGTACTGTGGTATTGGTGTAGTCCGGCTTCGTTTGGAGTTTGGGGCTTGGGGGGGGTGTACTATGGGTATTGCAATGTTCGTGTTTCGGGTGGGTTCAGGGTTCTAGTGCTTCTGCCGAGTCCCAGAAAGCTCTCACGAGGGGGAAATTTTATTGACAGTTCCATGTCCGGGATGGTCAGTCTTGGCGGGACTGACTGTCGTGCTTTGTCGCCGCAGTTGTTGCAAGTGGCCCTTGTACTGGTTACAGAAAGCTGGCGGTGGAATAGAGAACGGGCTGACCGGTTTCAGGGTCCCTTTCTGGGTTTACGGTGTTCCGACTGTACTAGCATTATCAATTCTGTGTGTCTCTACGTGCAGCTTTGTCTCGGAAAAACTTCGCCCGTCAAGCGCACAGTCTCAGCATATCCGGTGTCAGGATGTGTTTGGACTTGGATTGCCGAATCGCTTGGACGGTCCCCCAAAACCGGAATTCCGTTTCTGAGTCCGAGGGCTGCAGTCTGCCCCCGACGCCTCGGCGTTTCGAACATCCACCATCATCTTATTCAGCTCCGGCTGGACCTGCGGTGGATTCCGAGCACGTAAGGGAAGATGGTTGCGTGCTGGGAAGGCCACGAAAATGGCCTGGCTGCTTAGGCACAGAGTCAGAACTGCGAGAACCCATGGAGACTAGCACGGTTGCTCCTTTCGCCTGGAGCTACGGAGAGCGAACTCTTCGTGGACAAAAGCTTAGCAAAGGATCCTGCGGGTCCTGCGACAAATGCGCAGTGCAGTCGGTCACCCTATCCTCTGCGCAGACTTCACCAAAGCCAGTGAGTGGCAAAGACACGGCGAGAGACACAGACAAACGCACACAGAGAGCGAGAGAGTGTGAGAACCGTCACATGTCACAAGTAGATGCTATACGAGCTTTAAGAATTGGAACAGTATTTGTAATTATTCAGGCCCCTATATCATATATTCGCCCGTACGACTCGTCGCCTCCTGGCAGTATTGCTCGCAGAGCTTGAGCAAGGTCGCCCAGAAGGCTCCTGCTGAAGAAAGAATCAAACTTGAACCTTAGAGTCTCTCAACTTGGGAGTCTTGGGAGCCAGGATTAAGGGGACCCTTGGGGATATAGATCCTGACAACACGGTCCCCTTTAAGAGAGCCGGGGTCTCCCTAACGCTCTGGTGCTCAGTGGCAAAGCCATGCTCAGAGCATCTAGGGACCAAGCAGACTCTCGTCGTCGACCCCTCTACATCCCTAAACCCAAACCCCTAAAACCCTACACCCAACACCCCTCAATCCATCAGCATCGGCAGAATCCGAAGTTCAGCCCTAAACCCCTTTAACGGAGCCCTCAATGGACCCCTTTAAAGGACCGCTTGAAGGAACCAAAAACCCCTAGAAACCCTACCTTTAAAACGGCAAGTTCCGGGATTACCTTCCAGGATTCTAAATATAGACCACAAAGAAGAGCTACAATGGAGCCAGGTATAGACCCCTTTGAGGCTAGAACCCAAAGTTGCCAAAGAGGCGCCGTACTCGCCCAGCCGTTGGTCGAAGCGCTCCTGGCCAGCAAGCTCGAAAAAACGCTGCTTTGGTTTTAGGGTTTAGGGTTTAGGGGTCCTTAATCATTGGAATTAGAGTAAGAAGAAGAGTGGTTTAGGCTTTAGGGTTTAGGAGTTTAGGGGTCCTTAACCATTGGAATTAGGGTAAGAAGAAGAGTAACACCACTTAGAACAGGGTTTGGGCTGTCTGTTCTACTGTAGGCTTGTATATATAGGCTTTGGGTTTAACGCTTACAGGGTTTCGGAGTAAGCTGTCGGAGAGATAGAGACTTCGTGACAGCTGTTCTGCTTGAAGCAATGGGAAGTTGTGAAAACGAGCAATCACAAACTGCATCTCTGCAACTGCAGTCCGAGCCGGCGTGTGACATGCGATGTCATGGAACAAACTGAACCGGCAGACCACAGTCCCTCAATCTTAAATCCTACACCCGAAATTTGCCCATCCTACCAGGTCTGTAAGTGTCCAAGTTACACCAACTCACAAACAAAATGAAGGGCGATCCTTCAGCCCGGAGCTCTTCGCAGCGTGACGCAGCAACGTCTGCGTGTGGTCCTGTTGCTTCGGGGGCTTCAGGGCTGCAGGGCTTGAGTGGACCCAGGGACAACTTGGGAAGCCGTGTACCGGTACCGGGCTTTCGAACATTTTCTGTCAGATGCGGCACTACTTTTCACAAACTACTACCCATGATGATGGGCATAGCACTGTGGCCATAACTTTTATTAGTGGTTCTACTGCACTATGTTTCTTATACTACCACAACCACTACTACGACTACCACTACCACTACCTCTACCACTACTGCGACTACTACTACTACTACTACTACTACTACTACTACTTCTACTACTACTACTACTACTACTACTACTACTTCTACTACTACTATGACGACGACGACTACTACTACTGCTCCTAGCACCACCAATATCATAAATGTTATTCCTTCTCTGTTGCTGCTGCTGTTGTTGCCGTTGTCGGCGTTGTTGTTCTAGTTATCAGCATTAAACCCTACACCCTAAACCCCCCAAACCCTGTTACACCCTAAACCCTAAAACCTAAACCGCAAACCCTAACCCCTAAATCCCTAAACCCAGCAACGCGGGGCCTTGGTCCGAGCGAGCTCCTGCACCGTGCTCTCGATATGACCTAAGCTGCCACAAGACTTGGGATTCGGGTATAGGGGCTTGGGGTTTACAACGGGTTTGGATTCAAAGTGTAGGGCTTTCGGAGTTTAGGGTTTGGGTCTCGGGTAGTTTTAAAGGGTTCAAGGGTTTATGTAGTGCGAAATGAATCATCAGAATAGGTTGTTGGGGATGATACACCACTCACTAGCTCCTAACCCTAAACCCTAAATCCAAAAGTACTCGAAACATTGAATGAAGTCCGAGTCGCCCCAGAAAGCTGTACATTCCTGGAGGATGTTGCTCACCGATCTCAGCTGATACCTCGAAGTGGGGCTTAGGGCTTTAGGATTCAGGGTCTACTGTCTTAGGGTCTAGGGCCAAGCCGAATGGCTACAAAGATCGGCCAAAGCCACACTTCAAGGATTTGGGGTCAAGAAACTCCGGGCAGAGGCAAAAACCTGGCACCTGAAACAGAGACTTTGACCAGCCGCACAGCTTAGGACATGCGTAGTTCTCTAAAGTAGCATTTTGGGCGACCTACACAAAAAGAAGACACCCCAATTTTGAGAACTACCCTTCTATAGTACCCTTATAGATCCCTTAAAGTATTTCGAAGTTTAGGCTTAGGGCTACCCACATGCACTCAAGACCGAGACTGGCATGCGTCGTACACCTGCAAAGCGATGGAGTATCAAGGGGGGTCTACAAGGGCTATAAGGGCTCTACTTGGAGTTTCATTGGTCGTTACAAGTAGGGTTGGGTTATAAATATATAATCGTAGTTCTGGCCCGTGTTGAAGGACGCATAACCGGTAACTCCACTCAAAATTTTGAACTACCCATGAACCTCCAAGTGCTGGTCATCAGGGGACATTGCTAGACAGGCTTGCGAATCTGCACCCTAAACCCCTAAACCCTAAACAGCTAGTTTGATGATCCTACTGCCTCTGCCCAGCCTGTTATGCCAGCAGACCCGACCGATGCCAGGGCTTAAGTGGAGATCTCTTCTTGAACTCGCTGTTTGCTCGTGCTGGCTCATATCTACTGCAGTGCAAGAGTTTGTGCGCCGAGAATTCCAGGCTGGAGGAGCAATCCCCCTACCCAAGCATGGAACCGAGCACTTTACGATGGCGGACGGATCGAATCTGCTTGAACATGAGACGCGGCCGAAGGGCAGTGCACGTAGCAACGGCACATAGGGCGTGCTGTGGTAGTTTTGATACCGGTTCACCTCGCCTGACAGGGAAGCGCCGCACTGAGCTTTTGGGCAGGTGCAAGGTTTTGGGGTCAGGATTGGCTGGGAGGCGTGGATTTTAAGGGCTGTGGGCAGGCATTGGTTGTCGGCGCCCTGGCCGTGCGTGCAGACCGTCAAGATAGAACATACCCATCCCCCGGAACTGCCAGGAGCCATCAAGAAAACTCTGTATCCAAGGATGTCATTATAAACTATAATAGTAACTATAACCTCATTATAAACCCCCAAGCCCCTATAAATTCCGAAACCCTAAACCCTTCCGCCTCCCGTGGTACAGAGCGCCAGCTCATTCGGGTCCTTTGAAGCCTCCGCAGAAGGCTCTGCAGCAGCCGAGGGTTCCTGAGGCTTCGAAGTTCGGTTTTCGAAGGCAAACGGGTTCTTGCGCGTGCTCGATTCTGGTTTCATAAGGCTATCTAATTATCTATCTATCTATCTATCTATCTATCTATCTATCTCGCATCGGCTAGGCCAGGCTGGTCCAGTCAAGTCGCTAGATAGTGTAGTATAGTATCATATAGTTCGGTGTAATTTCGTATAGGACAGCAGCGTAGCCTTTTGTATCGTTTTGAGCAGGGCATTGGTATTCTGTTAGTCGGGCAGGCCTAGCTCCGGCTTGGGACAAGCCTAAACGAGCCCTCCCTTACCATCTCCACTTTGCAACGGCCCTGCATTTCCAATCTGAGCAACACGATCTGCCCATAATGTAGAGCTTGAACCCCTAGGCCCTAAACCCTAAACCCTCAAGGTCAGACCTCTGACTTGAAACCAAAAGCGGCACCCGTCTGCAGACCAAGTGTCAGGGCTCAAGCTCTCGGGTGCCATGGACGTGGGCGTGGGGTCTGGCAGGACGGGGCGCATAAGGCTGCCAATGTAGGGGCCTTACTGTAACAATTAGAATAGAAATATTATAAGTATGTATGTAGGCCCCTATATTATGCTGCTTTGCGCGCTCTAGGCGCTTGCCTGACAAGCCTCCGTTGGGCATGGCCGCACCGAAGGTGCTTTGTGCTGGGCTCACGAACAATCCTAAACCCTAAACCCTTCCTTGTTTGTGTGAGGCTGTTTGGTGCGCTTTACTGCCCCCTGGCCGGCCCCCTCCCCCCCTCCCCCCCTGGCCAGTTTCCGCAGCTGGCATATTCAGGGGCCTGGGGGGCTGCGGGCCCGTGCTAGGGCCAAAATCTGGCTTTTTCGGCTTGTTGAAGCTGTTTACTGCCCCCTGGCCCGCCCCCTCCCGCCCCCAGCAGCGTCCCGACAGATCCCGTAAACAACCCTTTGTTTAGGGGGTTAGGGTTTAGGGAGCCCTTTAAGGAAGCCGCCCCATGAACTCATTAAGTAGTTTTGCATCCCTGTATCATCTCACGGCCCCGATGCCTCCAGAGCTTCTCTTCCGGTCAGGAAGCCTCGGATCGAACGGGCGTCTGACGTGCAAAGGAGCCTACGATGGGCATTTCGGCTTGAGGCTTACATGGTTTAATGGGTTTACGGGGTTATTGGACTCCTAGGATTTATAGGGCTTATAGGGCTTTTGGGGTTTATTTATGAATAAAATTACAGTGCTTATCGGGTTTATTGGATTTAAGGCATCTGCCAGCGACGAAGCGTTTCCTCCTGTGGCTTCGGGTCGAAGTCCTCAGAATTGTGCTCGTCCCGTCAAGCGGGGCAAGTCCTCCGAGTCTGCGCCAGGGCCCATGGCTCCGAAACCTTCATTAATATGAAAGCTAGAAATAGAACAAGGCTCCTTTAAGGGATCCTTATAAGGGTTGCTGGAAGGCGATACCATCAGGGTGTAATATAAGGGCCTTAGTTCTGTCTTGACTAGGGTTTTGTGTCTGTTATACTCGAATCATACTCAGGAAGCTTAAGAATTTAATGGGTGACTAGGGGTTTCCGAAAATTAGGGGACCCTAATATAGCACCCTAAATAGTAGGATCCTTATTATGAGGACCCCTAAATAAGGTACCCCTATTTTCGGAAACTCCTACATGAAGCAACCGTAGCAAGGCCCGAAACGAAGACCCCGGCCTGACAGCCAAGAAGCTCCCGACTGGTCTCCCCAGTCTCCGCGGGGGCTTCCAGGGCCTGCGGTCCCCCAAAAGGGCCCTGAGTTCCTTTAAGGCTTCCTTTAAAGGCTTCCTGTCAAGGCTTCCTTTAAGGGTTCCTTTTAAGGGTTTAGAGTAGAAGGGTCCTATTAGTACTGTTATGGGGGATATGCCCCTAAATCATAATAGTAATTCCTGATGTAGAAACCTACATTCTATTAGATAAGTGCATAAGACCCGTTGGCATTGGGATTTCGGTGCAGGTGCAGATCATCCTGAAAGCACATCGCACCAGCGGCATGAGCGGAAGCAGGAGAACTGGACTACTGTAAAGGGCTACGACCAGCGCTACTACAAGGGTTGCCAAGAACTACTACAAGGGCTGCTCTTAGGCCAAATCGCTGATGAGTTGGCGGCATGTGCAGAAAGAGCGTGAAGCAAAAGAAATGAACGGCGAAACCATCTTGCTTGTACCTGCATGTTAGGCTCCCCAAAACCCCAAACCCTAAACTCCGATACGTTCCAAAGCTCTACAAGCGGAGCCAAAACGCCTCCGAAGCCGATGCCCAACACGACTCCTCCAAAGTCCGAAGTCATCGGACCTTCACTGCACCCTAAACCCTATGCTTCCGAATTAGACCCTTTACTGTTCCTAAACCCTGAACCGCCTGAGCCCTGCCTAAACCCTAAAACCCTGAACCCTTAAACCATGAAGCCCTAAACCGTAAACCCTTAAACCCTAAAATCGTGAACCCTAAACTGTGAACCCTAAACCCTTAAACCCTGAAGCCGTGAACCCTAAACCCTACATTCCCTAAACCCTAAGCCTTCAACCCTCGGACCTTCAGTGCCCCCGGGCCGAAGCCCGGCGAAAGGAAGAGGAGATCCTTTGTCCGGCTCGGACATGGGAAGCTAGACAAGGGCAGAGGCTTTGGTGCGTGGGGTTGAGGGTTTAGGCTTCTTTTTGTGTTTTTTGTGTTGGGGTTCTGTAAGGGTTACCTATGATAGCAGGAGTATCATCATTGGTTACGACAAGGGGTGGTGCAAGAGGTTCAAGGTTTGGGGAGCTGAATGCCCTGTATTCGGAGGCTTTAACTTAAGACAAGCAAACTCGCAGACCCAGTAGACGCTGCTTGGCTCCCTTATGGTTATACATAACCCTTGCTATAACTTCTAATTGTTTGGCACCTTTACGCACCCTAAACCCCCACCCCCTCGAAGCCGTAGGGACTGTAAACCCGGAACTCCGAAATCACTCCGCCCCGGAAAATCCCCGAAGTGGCGAGGCCCTGATGAGCTCCAACCACTACCTTAAGAACCCAAAACCCGCTTTTTTGTCGGTACTAATTATAAACCCTGCTAATATGGGATTTATAGGGACCCTACAAAAAAGTAGGTTTTGGGTTCTTAAGGTATAGTAACCCTTGCAGATATCCATACTTCTAGTATTCATAGAGTACCTCTGACACGTTATGCTTGTGAGAACCTTTGAGTAATTAAACCCTTAGAGTATATGATCCTTCTAATAACCTCATATCAAATCCTAAAGTCCTAAACGCTGAACCTTCCAGAGCTGCAGCAGTAACCCTCATAGCAAATAATCCTTAATGTAGGGGCCTCAATAATCAGAATGGGGTTGTGGGGTATGTGTACTATACCATAATTATCATGAGGAGAACCCAACATAGTATAGGCAATTATTCAGACCCCTCTAAAATATCAATATCAACTCCTAAACTTTTAAACTCTAAACACTGAAACCTAAACCCTCCTGATCTGCGACTTTGGCACCACCAGCTCGCGAGTTTTGCCTTCCTCCGCTGCCTCGCAACAAAAACGCGGACAGCGCATTGGCCGGGACAAACGTAGGGAAGGCTGCTGAGAGAACACAGTTCGGTTTTTTGGAGGGCTACCCCCTGAAACCTTCTCCGATGTGTCAAAGCGAGACTTTCTGCTCCCTCAACAGCCCAGGGACGTCAGAATACGTTCCCCTCGAGATCTTGTTTGCAAAGAGCTCCAGCTCGTCGAACAGATCTTGCCTCCCCAGGGCCACAGAAGAGCTTGTGGATGCTCGCAATTGGTCCCTAAACCCAAACCCGGAACTCTAAACCTTTTGGTTTGATAGATTTCTCTTCGGGCTACCAGGATTCCAGCTTGAAGTGAGCTTCCATTTCCTAGGTAGCAGTAGGGAGACCCCTTACAGGGGGCCCTTCTGAACCCTACTTATGGCTCTCCTAAAAGGGGCCTTATTGAGAGGGCCTATGTCTTCAAGGGTCCCCCCAATCCTAACTCCTACCGGGATTTTGGCAGCACCGAAGAGGCTGACACTCCTGGGAAATACAGTCCCGCTCTAAGACAAGCCAGGCACACCAGTGGCAACTACCAAGCGAACGAAAGCTGGTAGTAGTGCCCGGAATGCAACGAGCCATATCCAATCATGATTTTGATGATGGAAGTGATGAGCATGAGTACGACGATGATGGTTTGAATAAGACGGTGATGCAGCTACTGCTGATGATCTTGCTGATTCGACGGTCTTGCAGAGCGGGGGGCACGCTGGACTTAGCCTCTAGCGAGCACAGTGAGTTAGCAAGGGAGCCAGTGAGAGAGGGAAGCACTGCGCCAGTGCATCCGTGAGTCTGCAGGTGTGCTGCGCTGTTCATGGTGAGTCTGATGATGGTCAAGAAGAAGATGATGCTCCCTCTTGACCACGATGATGCCCTTCTCGACACCAGCCAGGGTGCCGAGGAATTATGCTTAGCAGCAACATCGTGACATAGTGACGAAGATTGCTAGATCAAGACGAAAAAGCTTGTTCAACCCTGCCTGCACTGGCTGGTATTCTGAGATGAACAAGAACGGCTGCCCGTTGCCTTGATGGAGCACTTCTTCGTCTTTCCGAGCTCTAGGCACCTAAAATCGGGACCCCGCCCCCAAAGTAACACATTTATGCATTATGTCTTTGACATCTTGCCTTCTGCGTGGGGTAGCTTGACTGCCAGCATCGCAGATAGCATTCGGAGGCTGTGGCGCCTCAGTTCGCCGGCTGTGGCCCCTACGGGCCTCGGAGGCGCCTTTCTGAAACGAAGGACACATCTCGACCTAGTCTCTAGTCTCTGGCGCATACTTGCCCAAACCATAATGGTATCTCCTATTACAGAGACCCTACTTCCTACCATGGAGGTACTTAGGACCCTAGTCAAAGCTTCGACCATCAACCCTAAACCATTCTGGACTGGAGAAGTAGCTCCCCGACCCGGCTGGACTTAGAATAGGGCTATGGGGTGCATTGTCGTCTACGGTTTAGGCTTTAGGGCTTAAGGTTGGAGTAACAGGAAAGCTAAAGAAAGGCATCACCAATTCGCCAGGCTTCTGTCATGGTTGCGTCCGGGCTGCCATTGTCTCGGGAACTGCGGCTTGAAGCTGCAGCTGCTGAGCTTGCGCCTCCACTAGACAATGACCAAGCCAAGTGCAAACAAGCACGGGAACGGGATTCCGGATTCAAGGTTCAAAGAAGCAGAGGGTTTTGGGGTTCAGGGTTCAGAGTTGCGGGTGTCGGGAAAGTGGGACGACGGCTGCGACCTCCTGCAGCAGTCTCAGGGCCTTCATCACATACAATTCCACATAGTTTATCTACATAAGGTCCTACGTTCTAGTAGATTACATTAGAGTAGATTATCACAGAATCCTTGTAAACTTGTAGTAGTTCTCAAAAACCTCATACTGTGGTTGATTGCAGCATTTTACTTGTACATTCTACTAACATTAGAGTTGCGTATATTGTAATAATCCTTATAGCGGCCCCTACATTGGGTTTGAGTCTGAAACTAGTGACCCCTGCAGTGATCGCTGCAATGACTCTTTAAAATGGATCCTTCTGATGACTTCTCTTGTCGCCTGATGGATCATCTTCTCCAGATGCTTCGACAGCTCCGTGCAAAGCCAGTGCATCTTTTCGCTGTCAGCTGTCATCCTGCGGGGAAGTCGCTTGCGGTGCGAGCACAGGTGGCGAAGACCCGCTATAACAAAGCCCCGCACAAACTCACTCCAGAATTTCCGAAAGCAACTCTGCAGTCGAGGCTCTTTTGGATCCAACCTTGACAAGCAAGCTCTAAGACACATTATAGTTGTTCAGGGTTTAGGGTTTAACCGTAGAGCATAGTACATGATACATCTCCGGGAAAGCACAATAAAGCACCCTGACGATTTCAACCCCCGTCATGAAATCAGAGGGCAGAAGACGCTAATGTAGGGGCCTTGATAACTAGAATGGGGTTTTCCGGGTATATTATGCTATAGTTATAATAAGGAACACCCAAAATCGTATTGGAAACTATTTAGGCCCCTACATTACTTCTACGGGATCGGCGCTCACGTCGAAGCTGTGGGCATGTGGCCCCGTTCCAGTCCATGCACCCACCCACCAGCCCAAACTCGACTTAACGGTTTGGGAAGTCTAAGCGCGGGGCTCTCCACCATACTCAGCAGGTCATAGCCCAGCTCTGGCACTGATTCCTGACATCCATGTGTGGAATGCGGTCTGGTGGCATAGAGCCGACGTGATGTCGCAGACTCGCGCAGGGCTCCGCATTGAAGCTTCATTCCCCCCACCCTCTGGCAGCCTGAACTGCCAAGTTCAAGTCGGGCAGCACCGTTTCGATGACTTTCCGGGACACCTCTCGAGGTTCTACACTTCCAAACTTTTCGTGTTCCAATGCATGTAGAGCCGAGCGAAGCGGCATGCTTTCGTCTTTTACTTGGCCGCTTTTGCAATCGACGCTCACTAGCTGCCTCCTGCCTGTGGTGCACTGAAACCAAACCAAAATCACAGTACGAACAACTGATCCTGCATGTTTTGACGGTGCTCCTGACAAAAGCAAGCCCTTGCAAGTAAAGCAGCACTACTTTGTCCTGATCCTTGCAACTTTCAACTTCAAGGCTGTTATGTGTGTGTGTGTGTGTGTGTCTGCATGTGTGCGTGCGCGCGCGCGCGAGTGTGTGTGTGTGTGTGTGTTGTGTGTGTGTGTGTGCTTTTGTAGCAGTACTTACTGAAGTATTTGCTGATTTGCATTCTCTTCAGAACTGTTGGTGCAATTGAAGTGAACCCTCGCAGATGCAATGCTATTTCAATCAGCAGTGTGTCGACGGAGATAACGATGATGTTAGCAATGGTGGTGATGTAGATTTAATGGATCTAATGATGGAAAAGAACAATGACCATGATGACGACGATGACGACGGTGGCGGTACGGATAACGATAACGACGATGATGCCTGGTGCAGTGAAGGCGATGATGACGGCCAGTGACACGATTATGACGACGCTGATGATGGTGACAATCCTGCTCATGTTGCCTAAGCCTGCCCAAAGCGTTTCGGCCTGCGCGTACTGCCCAATCACCTTGACAGCCTGCTGCCAGAGCAGTTGTGCCTGATGCAAGGCTCGTGTGTGCATCGCTGGCACATGAACCAGTTTTTCCGGCCTGCTCAGCAAGACTCTACCAGGGATGTTTAGCCTATTGACGGGTTTCCCCCCCCCCCCCTCCAGACTCCATGAAAGCCTAATCCTTACACATCCCTTTGAAGTCCTTCTACCACGGCACCTGCATGATGGTCTCTCGGATGCTTGCAGCCAGCTCGGGGTGCTGACCTTAAGTCATCACGAGACCATGTGGTCGGTACGGCCACTGCATCCAGCTGCTGCCGCCAAGCATTCGCTCCGGGCCAGCTGCAGAAGTGACATTCGGACAGCCACACAACAAGAAACTCCCGCAAAAACGCAGGCCTAGGCCTGTAAGAAACTCGACCGCCTAGACCCTCCATCAGACCCGTTAAGGTACCCATTATTTGGGATCATCTACCCCTATGACTATTTGAGGGTACAAGGCGGGTCCTGGCAAGGCCTTGAACCTTGAATCCCTAAACCCTAAACCCTAAACTCCAAACCCGAAATCTTAAACCAACCGCTCCCTAGATCCCAAACCCATGATACCGCGACAAGGTATCGTGGTGAAAGTTCTCTACCCTACCCTAAACCCTAAACCCTGAACGTCCTTAAATTATCTACCCTACTACGCTACCACCCTAAACCCTACCAGAGCCGGGGCGCTTCGGCAGGCGAGGCAGGCAATTTCCAAGGAGCGCCCCAAGGAAACCCTGAGATCCCATCTCGAGATTTCGGGTTTTAGGGGTTTTTGTTTAGGGAGACCTGAGATCCCATCTCGAGATTTTGGGTTTCTCAAAACGTAAAGCTAGGGTGGCTCAAAATGTAGGATCTTATAGCATAGTATATAGGGTGCTATATTGAGGTCCCCTATTCCTGAAACTGCCATTTGAGATTGCAGCTCTCGCAAAGCGCAAGTTCACACACTCCGGGCTCGATCCCGTTGGCATAGCATGCGCAGGTTCGTCCATGAATGTGAAGCAACGACTGAGACTACTCTTCGTGAACATGTCGTTTAGGGTTTAGGGCCCTCAACCCTAAACCCTAAACCAACAGTCTGACGAAAGAGTTGCACCGATTGGGCGCATGATGCAATGTGTTACGCTGAAGTCCGGGAGCGGTTGAAACCCTACTTGGACCCTATCAACCCCTGACAAACCTACCCTTTTAGGGATCCTTATTGTGATATCTGCATATATGTCCTTAAAAGGTAGGTTATTTGGGGTTAAGGTAGGCCCCTATAAGCCCTGAGCTCTAAACCCTGAACCCTACACATGGCAGTCGCAGAAGTCTTAGCCCCAACCCCCGGGTCCGGCACCGCCCCATGGTTTTTGGGGTTCAGGGGTTCCTAAACCGTACGTAAGCCCTAAACCCTAAACCCCAAAATCGCGGGCGTCATAATCGCGGGCGTCATCGCACATCGAGCCACGCTCCCCTCCTGTGGAACACGCGCAACCCCACCTCTGAAAGCCTAAGCCCCAAACCCTGAACCCCTAAACCCCGGTTAGCTTTTAGGGCTTCGGGCTTGGGGCGTATGGGGTTTTGGATTCATAAAGTTTAGCCCTAAACCCTTAAACCCCAAAAGCCCCAAGACCCAACACCCAGAATCCAGGCGGCTGCAATCGGAGTAACTCGCGGAGGTCAAAGGGTGCCCTGGGCCGCTCCGGAAGTGAGGGTTTCGGGTGTAGTGCTTTAGGGGTTTAGGGGTGGGCACCGAGGAGAAATCTCCCACAAGGCGGCCATAACAAGGTACAATAAAGGGGCCACAAAACAAAGAATCTGGCTTCAAGGTATATTGTAATACTGTAAGTATCTTAAGGAGGCCGGAATACTACTGTGAATGCAAAATGTCTCAGGCTTCCATGGTATTAAAAGGGGGTCCTGTACCACCTATTACTATAAGGATAAGTTTTCAAGGGAACCCCTAAGCCCTAAACCCCGAAAGCCTCAACCCTTCTGCGCTATACAGGTCATTGACTAAAAGGCTCCATGTACCCTTATAGTTTAGGGTTTAGGGTATATACTTGGGTCTTAAAGGGGCTCCTATACAGGTACTTTAAGGCCTAAGTCTAGACTAGATGGGTACATGGAGCCTTTGGGTGAGGGATACTTGCCTTTATGGGGTAGGATAGGATACTATATCCCAAACCCTAAACCCCCAAACCCCTAACCCTAAAACCTAAAACCCTAAACCCTAAACCCTAAAACCCTAAAACCCTAAACCCTAAACCCTAAACCCCCAAACCCCTAACCCTAAAACCTAAAAC
>CAJNDV010001270.1:29093-42645 GCA_905221635.1 Symbiodinium sp. CCMP2456
GGTTTGCCTGGACCCCACAAGTATGTAGAACAATAGCCGTGTAGAAGTGTTGGGCCATTATTGTACCTAGTTTGGGGGGTTGAGGGTAGGACAGATTCGACGTCGTTGGTCTGCGGCGAGGTCGAAACTCATGATGACCTCCATATTTGAGGACCCTGTTGTCTGCGAAGCGGCGATGCCGATACTGGAAGCCTCAAAAAACCTCTTGGCTGCTGTCCCATTTCACCCTAAACCCTAAACTCTAAACCCCTACACCCCCTCACCCTAAACCCCAAACCCTTGCCACCCCAAACCCTTAAACCTTAAGCGAATGAGCACCCGACCGTGGGGTGACGGCGCGGACGGCGACCGCTGAAGCGGGCTGGGGTGGAGAAGGAGCCTGGTCATGTCTTGTTCTCCGAAGTTCAGGGTCCTTTAAGGCTTACCTTTAGGGTTCCTTAAAGGATTCATGAAGGATTTCTACAAGGGTACCACAAAGGTTCTCTAAGGGCACATAAGGGTTCCATAAAGGTTCTGTGGGGTTGCTTTTTTTGGGGTTCTATTAGGGTGCGATATATAAGGTTTAGGGTTCGGAGTTTAGTGCCATGTCTCAGAGTTCACAGCTGACAAGACGGCACAGTAGGCTGCAGCGCAGAAGTCGCTGCACAAGAGGGGAACCAAGGACGGCGAAGAAAGCGGAGTGACGTTGCGGCACATGTGTTCATGGCGCCTTCTTCTTCTCGCCCACCAGCCACGGATGTTCCAAGCAGCCTGTGTCCAACACTCTTTCTGATTGGGGAATACCGTACGTATACTATTTAACTGACTGTACTCCTACAATCACAAAGCAGAGACCCCTAAACCCTAAATCCTAAACCTGAATCCTGAACCCTAATTATGTTGACCCTGTACTGTACTTTGTCTTTTCGGCCTGAGAGCGGAAGACGATCTCCAGGATTTACTTTCAGAAGCTTCCTGGCGGAGCGGGATAGGCGTGCGGCTCACAAGAGCCAGGGCCTAAACCCTAAACCCTGTGCCCCAGAACCTTAGGCCCTAAGCCCCAACATTCTTGAACTTAAAACTAGAGGGCACTGCCCTACACCCTTAAATGGCCCTCAACCCCCTAAGCCCTGGACCCAAACCCCATAAACTTTACAGTTAAACCCCCCAAACCATAAAACCTAATCCTTCTGAGCCCTATAAACTCGAATCCTTCTAAAATAGGGGCTTTAATAATTAGAATATGGGTAAATATGGAGGCCCCTGCATTATACCTACAGGCTGGATTAAATTCTACAGTAAACCGCTGAGCCCTAAACCCTAATCCTTCTCGGCCCTATAAACTCGAATCCTTCTAAGCGTGGCTGGAGTCGCCTGATGAGGTCCTGGGCCTCTTCCGAGGGCGGGGACTTCACGCGCGAGAGCTCGAACCTCAAAAGGCTCTCTTTGGAGGTTCATGGGGTACTTTTAGCAGGGGTTTAGGGAGTTAGGGTTTAGAGTATGGGTTTTTGGAGTTTAGAGGTTAAGGGTTGAGGGTTCAGGGATTGGGGTTTAGGGTTTCGGGAGCTTCATTGGGTACCGGAACCTTTACGGACGGTTTAAGGGGTACGTTGAAGGGATCTGTTTCAGAGGGGCAATACAAAAAATTATGAGGGTTCGACTAGGGATCTATAAGGGCTCTACTTGGAGGTCCAGGGGGTAATTATGAGTGGAGCTCTTCATCCATTTTCACTATGGGTTGTAACTACAGTGACCCTACTGAAACCCTACGTATCACTCTCATGAACCTCAGAGTTTCTGGGCGCAGGAAACGCGGGTTTCCCTGGCGTTTAGAAGGAACCTAAACCCCCCAAAAGTAGGTAAAATAATGGCTCAACACTTATAAACGGCTATTATTCTACGTCCCTGCGGGGTCCAGGAATTTCCTAAGGCTCCAAAACCTCTGAGGATGAGGCATTTTTGGGCCCAAAGACCATAGTATTTATATATACATATATACAAGGCTTTTAGAAATTATCCTGTCCAAGTTACTCAAAGGATCCTAGGTACCTGTATGAGGTATACTTACCCAAACTATGGTAAAAACATGTCATAGAAACCTTACTCTCTAATATATATATATATATACTTAGGATGAAATATCTCCACTAAGTGCCGTCTAAGAGTCTAGGCCAGTACTGAGCACGCAGCATCCTAGGTACTGTTATGGGGGATACTTTCCCGCATCATAACAGTGATTGCTAAGGAACCCTACATGCTACTATAAACAATACTTCTGACCCTTTGGGAAAATACTCCGAAGCATCAGCAGTAGACAGCTCTTTGCTCCTAGGCTACTGCTGGAGAGACTGCAGCGAAGCCGGAGTTCTTGCGGCGGAATGCTTGTAGTCTATAGGGTTTAGGGCATGGCTTTGGGCAATTTCGCTGAACACCACGAGCAAAGTCAAAACCCTGGCAGGGAAGCAAACGGACGTTCTAGGCGCCAGGACGTGCCGTTCTTGATCTGCTCATTCGCATTATCGCCTGACAGCATGCTGATTTGGTCAGGAACAGTCAGGCTACTTTCGAGATCACGCGTGACTAATGTAAGGGCCTTAAAAATTAGAATAGGGCTTGGGGGTATGTTATGCTATAACCCAAATACAAAACCCCCAAAAAAAGGATTAGTACTTATTTAGGCCTCTATATTACTGCACGGCTCCTCTTGCTCTCAGCACGATTCGCATGTTCTTAGCCGCCTCTCATCACAAAGCTGAGGCCTCGAAAAGGGTATCTGCCGTAGAGCATCACGTAAAGCCTCGGACGACTGTAGGGCCCGTCACCACGCTTCAGGAATGATGATGATCATAATCATAACCACAATAAGAATCATAATCACAATCATAATGCTAATCACAGCATTATGAGCATGGTAGCAGTGATAATAATCAGCATACTCAATAGAATGGGACAGGAAGCAGAGTGATGCAGCCATCAGCCATGTATCAAGCTTTTAGCAAGGGAGGTCCCCGCTTTCGAGAAATTGAAGGGAGTCCATGTATCGGAATAGCATGTGCTGTGGCCCCGAAGTTGTTCTATATAGGGTCTAAGCTTTAGGATTCCGGGCCTCAATATAGGGACTGCTTTGAGGCCTATACTATCTTCTATTTGAATACATGGACCCTTAGGGCTAGCGGCTAGGGATAACCATAGATCCATGGCCACAAGCAGAAGCACGATGCAAAGGCAGAGTCTGGCTTGCTTTTAAGGAACAAAAATTAAACTACTATAACAATACGAGGAAGTCCTACTATGTACTATAAACCCCAGACCGTAAACCATTTATCTCCATCAATGGTAAACTTAAACTGGCATATTAAGGAAGCCCTACTATGTACTAAAATATCTCCACTATGGTAACTTGGTAACTTAGCTTAACCCTAAACCTAAACCCCGAACCCTGTATTCCGACTATGGTAGCTTAACTTAAATTCCTTTCTTTCTGGTTGCTCGAGTCTTTTTACATATCCTAAACCCCAAACCCTAAACTCCTAAACCCTACATCATGGTAGCTTGAACTTATTAACATATCCCAAACCCTAAACTCCTAAACCAAACATGGTGGTAGCTTAAATTTACTGAGCTCCCGTTTGTTTCAAGAACCCGGGAGTAGGTCGCAGGCAGGACCCCCAAGCTCCAGAGGTCGACGCGCTCGTCGTAGCCCTGCCTGGTACAACTCCAAGGGGGCGGAGGTTGAGGGTTTTAGGGTTTTAGGGTTTTTAGGGGTTAGGACTTTAGGGCTTTAGGGTTTAGGGCTTTAGGGCTTTAGGCTTTTAGGGCTTTAGGGTTTTAGGGTTTAGGGCTTTAGGGCTTTAGGGTTTAGGGGCTCAGCGCCGTGAGGGCTTCAGGTGGGCTTGGGGTCGGGGGACGTCTTACAACGCTGGAGCCCTATATAAATGAAAACCCAAAACCCAGCAATCGATGAGAGCTAAACCCTAAGCCCCAGACCCCTCAAGCGGAATGATCATGCAGCTGCCAGTTTCGGAGGGTCTCTAGCGCTTTCTTTGATGTCATAATGAACCTAATATTACAATACATACATATATACATACGTACATATATTGGTTTATATATTATACTAATACATTGAAAAGATGTTCTGTTGTCAAAGTGAAGAGAGAAAGCGCGGGTTTAGGGCTTAGCGTTTAAGACGCGCCAAACATGCGCGAACAACTGCACTTTCAACCTGTCTCTGTTGAAATTTCAGACGGATGAAACAAGCCTCCCGAGCCCTCAGCTGCCGCCCTTCACCCTAAACCCGCCTGCCCTTGGCTTTGAGCATCTCTGGTGCCCAGTACCTTAGGAATTGGGTCGGAGGCGTACTGCAAGCATCATCGCCTAAGGGCAACGTGGCTCGTTCAGGCTTCTTTGGGTTCTTCTGCTTCGGGCTTTCTACAGCTGATCTGAGGGTGCTATGGGTGTAGGGTTGAGGGTGCTGCCTTTTTTGAATATATGGGAGCAAAAGTGTAGGAAACTTCCTTTGCGTAGTGTGGTTCTACAGGCCTGGCACGAAGCTTTCTCTCAGCTCTGAATCCTAATTCGCGCTATCTCAGCCATCCAATCCAACTCCACACCATCTGAGCAAGGCGCTGGGGCGTCCCAACCATGCTCCGAAGAGGCTCCCCCTGCGAGTCGCGGGAGCAAGTGGAATTTCGTAACAACTCCACACACGGGTAGTTCTCTAAATCAGGATCCCTTTGTAGGTCCCCAATGTAGTACGGCACCCTTATCAAAGGGACCCCACAAGGGAGACTAATTTAGAGAACCACCCACACCTACGCAGTTCCATAATCAACGATGCTTTCCGTGACTGCACCCCTCAACCCACCCTACTGGTGCAGCAGCCGACACGAGAGGAGACTACCTGGCCCAAGGTGCACAATGTTAGGATTTAGGGTTCCGGACGATGTTCGTTCTACCTCTGCTGCCCTGAAGCAGACTTGCTGGATCCTTGCGTCCATCTCCTCATGCAAGTGCCCCGTCCTTTTGTCTAAAGGCGCTCTGTCCAAGGCAGGCCTCATCGTTGTACTTGCTGAGCCCGTAGTCCGCAATCTTGATGTCATACAAGGTGCAGTCCTCCACAATGTCACAGTCACAGTCACGCATCGAGGTGAACTAATTGCTCTCCGGATGTGCAGTTGCCTTACTTCTGTTTCCACACTTGAGAAGAGCCACTGAGTTCAATCATCATGCTTGGAGGCTCATGGGACTTAGTAAGTAAGGTTATAACTACCTTAATGGGGGTTATAATTACTTATATGTATAATTACCTTATTTATAACCCTAGTTACTAAGTCCCATGGTCCTTTAAGTGCTGTACGGGCTGAGCACCAGGCTGCCCCTGCGCGATCGCCCGCAAGCTGTGGGAAGTATGCGAAGTGTTCTGCCGCCGTGACTTGCGCTAAACAAACGTATCTCACCGAACCCTTACAGAACCTGTTTCGACCTTTGTAATGCTGAGCCCTGAACCCTAAAAATCTAAACCTTCTTTCGACCTTGGTAGAAGGCTTATAGGACCCATGAAGGACGTGGTGGCCTCATTCGGAGGGTCGGCTTGCCGCATCTTGGCGATCAGCACATTTTCCTGAGTCTGCTTGGCTTGGGCTTTAGGGGTTTTAAGCTTTTTTTGAGTTTCGGGTTTAGGGTTTTAGGGGTTTAGGATTTCGGGTTCAGGGCCCACTCGCAAAGGAGCCGACCAAAGCTTGAAGCTTGGCCTCCACCCCTCCAGCACCTTCTAAAGCTTTCGCATCCAAGAACTTTGGCTCCTGCAAAAACCCAAACGGTACAAGGGTCGGACTACTTGGTACTGATATCCCCGTGTGGTCCCTATATATAGTAATAGGATCATCAATCCCAAAAAATCTCCCTAAACCCTAAACCCATCATCGATTCCCCATTATGAAGCCCTGTGGTCAGGTCGGGTAGCAGGCTTCAGATCTCTGTGGGCAATCTTCTTCGCATGCCTCCGGATGTGGGCTTCGGCTTGAGGGATGAAAGGGTATAGGGCTTGTAGGGTATAAGGGTTTAGGGCTTTATATAGTTCTAGGACATATCTAGGGTATAGGTTGCGCCGGGCATGCCGTATAGTGTTTGTAGGGTTTATGCGTGCAAGGTGTGGCAAGTTGGTGCTTTCTGTGTAGGCCATTAGGTTTAAGGGAATCTTGGGACGAAGATGAACTCCGAAAATGTCTTGCCAAGCCAGCTGGGTTGCAAGAACACCAGGCCAGACACGATCTGTTGAAAGACCTCGCTTTCTGCAGTGAGGCTGTTGGTTTAGGGTTTGGGGTTTAGGGCTTAGGGAAGCCATCCTAAACCCTAAACCCTAAGCCTAAAGAAGCGGAAGCATTCAATGCAGGCCTGGCAAAATCGACTCACGAAGCAAGTCGCTAGGAAGCTGATGTCCCACGTCCCGGACATCTCTGAAGACCGAAAGCCCAACTTCCTCGACCCCCCTCGTCAGGTCCGTACAAGAGGCCCTAAACCCTACTGTAAACCCTAAACCCTAAACCCTCGTCAGTCCGTGCAAGAGGCATGCTTGGCTTCAAGTTCCTTGAGCGTCCGCTTCTTCGCCTTTGCTGACAGCGGTCGAAAGCTTGAGCCCGGCGACGTAGGCGTGGGTTACTTCTCTGAACTAGGGTCCCTTGTGGGGTCCCTTTGTTTTAAAAGGGTGCCGTACTAAGTTTGGGGATCTAAGAGGGGCCCTGTGTTTTGGGGTCACAAAGAGGCTGGAGATCGCTGGAGCCTTTTGTCACTTGCTTTGCGGCATTGTCGAGCTTCCGACAGCGAGCCGGCACCCCCCAAAGCAGAGAACTTCAAGCATCTTTGTTCCTCATACTTGGCAGCTCCAGCTAGTATAGAGGCCTTATACGTTCTACAGGACGAAATCTTTCCTAAATAAAACCCAACACCCCCAAACCCCAGACCCTCTGAGCCTCAAAGCTCTACACCCCTAATTTAATGGCTTAGGGTTTAGAGTATTTAGAGTTTAGGGCTTTAATTAATCCAAAATACCCCGTAAACCCTGAACCCGAAGGCATGGACCACTGCAGGCCGGGCCGCGATCTGCTCGAAGAGCTCGCCGCCCTCCAGCCTTTCCATGATCAAAACGATCCAGCGGGGCGTTCTGTAGATGTCCTTAGATTGGCCGCGGGCTTGGGTTGAAGGGTTAGGGTCTTAGGGTTTAGGTAGATGACGACGGATGCTCCACGGCTATGTAGGACTCAAGAGCAAGTTCTGTGGAAATAGATTCTGAAGCTTGGGCTGGACGTGGCAACCTGCAAAAAACACGAGCAGAACGGGAGCAAAACCAGCTTCGCTTTGATGATGCGATTCGCTCTGAACGCTGGTTTATGGTTTAGGGCTGAGTATTTTGGGGATGGTTGCTACCCTTTCCTGGACCAGCCATATTTGCAAGCGAGCGGCATAGAGGCTCACACAGTGTTCCTGGGCACTGACACAGCACGAGCTACGGCGGGTCTTCCGTGTCTGCTCTACACACCGCAGACACAGTGTGAGGTTGCCACAGAATTAGCCCGGCCTTCCCTACAACTCTTGCAACCTTAGTCGCTTTCTGTGGGCGCCTTAATAATTAGAACAGGGTTTTGGAGCCCATTATACTCTAATTGTAATAGGGACCCCCCCCAGAATAGTATTGGTAATCATTTAGGCCCCTACATTAAACCACAATGCTGGCTAGCTTGGGGGCTGCTTTCAACATTTTCAGAAGGAACGGCGAGCTGTTGTGTCGTCGAGCGGCATGCTCCGCGTTGCGAAGGATTCGCACCTAAGCACGGGACTGCTCGAGAATGGAGTTTCTTGAGCTGGAACATGGCTTGGTGTCACTATACAGGGACTATACGGCGATAGTATGTATACTTTTTTGCCGATCATTCCCACGGTTGCAGGAGGCGAAATGATAAAACGCGGGACCCTGATTCCGAAATGGATGTAGGGACCAGCGATCGCGCATGCCCTTGTGACTGGGACTGATCCTCGGAAGCTAAACCCTAAACCCTGCTATTCTGACACCCTGAACCCAAAATCTGAACCGTAATATCCGAAACCCTAAGACGCTAAACATTCCTAAATCCGTGTATGCCCCACATGATGCCAAAACTAATGCATCAATGCCCCAAACCCTCGGGCCTCGTTTTCCATCTTCTTCACCACGATCTCCGGCTCATCTGCGGCCAGCTGCAGCCGCTGGCAGTCAACGACCTCGTTTTGGGGCTAAAGCTTTAGGTTTCGGATCTCGGATTTTTGGGTTTTGGCTCCTGTGAAGATGACTGGAACTTTGCGGCCTGAAAGCCCTAAACCATAAACGCTACTAAATCGAGAAAGAATTTTAAACCCCTAAACTCCACACCGTTGCATTTCCCCAATTCAATCGCGTTCTCAAAGGTTCACGCATCATTCCGAATGTCCGTGACTTGCAGTAGGAGTTTTGGGGGTAGATACAGCGCAAAGCGCTAGCTTAAAAGGCCTGCTCACAGGGTTTAGGGTGTATTGTTTAGGGACTACTAAGTTTATGGTTGCTGGTCTGATGGTACTGCTCCCTTCATCCCCTCCGGCACTGAGCCCTTCATGCTTAATGACCCTAAACCCTAAACCCTAAATGAATGCGCGTTTTGGCCTTCAACTGGGGGGTTTTGGGGGTTTAGGAATCAGGGTCTCGGTTCCCCAGCCCCTTGAAAAGAAAGGTACCCTTTCTCCTACTATTCGGTTTTAGTAATGGAACCCAACAAGAAAAAGTGCAAAAGGTTTAGGGTTCCTTACTACGAGTATGAACATTTGGGAAGCTCGGTGGCTCCTCAGAGTCTTGACCAATGGAGGCACATCTACAGGGGAACCCTGGGGGTTCGCTGGTATGATGTACCATAAGCGCCTGATTTAGTGGACCAGGGCTTGCGGGTATATCATCCCATAATTGTAGGGGGGGGGCGAAAATGGCATTGTATTAGCCATTGTTGAGGCTTGTATCTTTGACCAGAGCTACTTCAAAAAGAAAGCGGGCTCAGCAACAGACACAGGCATCTGCGACGCCAAGCCCTTGCCAACTAGCTGTGGCGGGCCTTGGCAGCCAAGCGAGCATCGCTCTTTTCACGCCGGCATGCAAAGACCTGACGAAATCGGGCAAGGGCACAAGCCGACACTCTTGCTAGTATAATATGGGGGCCTTAATAATTCGAATAGGGTTTTGGGGTATATTATGCTATAATGATAAAAGGGAACCCTTCCCCCCCAAGAAAATATTTAGGTTCTTGTGAAGGCCACTATATTCGGAACCTGATTCAGAAACTTCACTCTACACCCTACAACCTACAAACCCTAAACGCCTAAACCCCAAAATCCGATAAACCCTGCAAAGCCAACAACAACCTAGCACGCAGCTCAGAAGGATTGGAATCTGAAGGTTAACACAACATGAGGCTGTGGCACTGCGAACATCTTCATAACCTCAAGAACTGCCAACATGAGCGATGAGGGAGACGGCACTTCCAAATATATTGTAGGGGTCTTAGCAATTAGAACAGGGTTTTGCGGTGTGCTATGGTATGATTATGTACTGACAAAGCAATAACATTCCGAATTCCTCCGACCTCCAGCGCTTAGATGAACCATGACGTTCGGCCTAGACAAGCCCCTGAGACATCTCTGCAAAATCCGCACCTTGCCTGGCCCTGTGCGCCGGTTCCGATCACGTCTCCGAGCTCGACGTAGTCGCCTCTCAGGATTCAAGACTGCTACTGCTACGACGACGACGACAACAAGAACTACTATTACTATTGCTACTACTACGACGACGACTACTACTACGACTACTACAACGACTACGACTACGACTAGGACTTCGACTACGACTACGACGACGACTGCGACTGCGACTACTGCGACGACGACGACGACTACTACGACGACGACTACTACTACGAAAAGTGGAAGGTAAGTCAATGTAATACAGATACACACGATCGCGACAATGACAACGGCGTTGATATTAACAACTGATAATAGACATAGAAATTGATCCTGCAATATCACTCGCAATAGCCAGAGTATTAGCAACATCAATAGTCATAGCGCGAGTAAGAATGGTACGAGGTAGTCCTCATAGTAATGGCAATCTTACTACCAAAAGCAATCGCTTGAATCACAAACCAGCCGTGCGCAGAACCGGCCACACGTCTCAATGAACCCCCCTGCAAATAAATGCATCACAGGGCTCTGATCAGTCCGCAGTTATATCATGGAAAAGGAGGTTTCGCAAGAGTCGTTTTCCTTAACCCGACACCCCAAGCAATACAAACCCTAAGCCCTGAACCCCGAAGGCTAGAAACCCCAAATCCCAAGCACACTAATCCCAAACAGCAAACTGGTGCCTGAGAAGGCCAGTGGCCCGACCCGGCTCCCGGATTTAATCTCCTGCAACGACAGTTTAGCATTTACGGAATTTAAGGTTTCGGGCTTAGGCGGTTTCAGGTCCCTGAACACCAGGGATTAAAGTTTAAGGTTTCGAGCTTAGGGTCCGTATGATTAGGGTACGTGTAATTACCCTACACCCTCCAGCAAAAAGAAGCGGGAAGCTTTTGCTGACTTCCTGCAGCATATACGGTGGTAGGTCGTTCGGCTGGGATTGTTACTAGATGAAGCGTTCGAACGAACAAGAACGGGACGAAACGCTGTAAGGAGTGTTGCTGAACGTCGGAAGAGTCAAGTGCTGACCCTGTGGTTACTGTGCCTCTTCCAACTATTGGCGGCGCTCCCCAGAGTTGGACCTCTGTTTAGTCGTCTCTCCAATACAACATCTGTCTGCTTGGAAATCGGCACTATCGTATAGCATGTGTGTATATGTATATAAAGTATATATATATATACACATGTATATTTATGTCAGTGGAAATGTGCAAATACATACATACATGTATATATCAAAATGTATGTATGTACGTATGTATGTATGTATGTATGTATGTATGTATGATTCAGGATTTAAGGTACGACAAAACCCCCTCGTAGTCCTGCTCATCCTCCATGTTGTTGCGACGTGGGCACAGAAATGAGGAAGGAATGAATGCTCTGGCTTGGGGACTCAGGGCTGGGGCAGCATCCATGCGAGAGCCAAGTTTGGAGAAAGGGGTTGGGCTAAGTACTGGGCTCGTCCACCGCGCAAGGGCAGCAACACGGCTATGCGGCTTGAGCCGGCTTCGTGTAGAGCTCAGTTTCATGGATGAAATCATTAAACCTGTGAACTTGGGTCTTTGAGCGTAGCTGTGAGGACCACCAAGTGATCGCAAACAAGCGGACTAGAAAGCGTAGCAATGCTCAGATTGAACTGAGGGGATGGGGCTTTAATATTTCGGGTATACTGTGCTATAATGGTAAGAAATAGCATATTCCACTGTCCCACGGAAGCCATTTCACGCAAGTCACGGTTCGTTGCTGTTCTTTAAGAAAACTACACTTTAAACTAAGCTCCTGACAAAAAAAAGGCCTTGCTCCCTCAGAAGGGCCATAGAGGGGATCAACATATCTTGGGTTCTTGCTTAAGGATTTAATTTAAGTTGCCAGAATAAAGAAACCATGCTATTACTTTAGATGCCTATTATTGTAACTTCGACTAAACTCCCAAACCCTTAACCGAAAACCCTCTCAGGGCACGAAAAAGAGAAGCTTTTTGTTTCTGCCGGGCACTACCTTGAGGTAGGGGAAAATATTGGTCATAGATTCCGAACTCTTCTAATGCCCCTTATAATGATAATCCCTAGTCCCTTAAAGAGTCCCTTATGATAGTAGTCCATAGTCACCGCTAGCCCATGTAGTTTCCCTTATGCTAATAGTAGTCCATAGTCACTTCAAGCCCTTAGAGTATCTCTTGCAAGCACCTTGAGTGACGGAGCCCCTAAAGGAACTGCTGTGAGAGGCGATCGCAGCTGGCCTTGCCTCGGACGATCCGGTTAAGACCTGGCGCGAAAGCTTCGTCTAGGGTTTAAGCTTTAGGGTTTATTGGGGTTGAAGGTTTAGGGTCTGGGGTTTCGGGTTTAGGGTCTACAGGGTTTAGCATCAAACAAGGAGCCATCAATAGTAACGACTTAGAATCTATAAGGAGACAAAAGTTCTTATGCAACTTTCGTAACTAGCAAACATCACAGAACCCGTTTTGTAACCTTGTAATAGCACTTATAGTAACCCTCATAGTAGCCCTTTTATGGTTACCTACAGTCATACACCATCATGTACATTACGGGATACCAATACTTGGTAATTTAAATAAAATACTATGGTACCCCGATACGCCCTCAGAGGAGCCCCTTTCTAGCACTTTTACAGGAGCCCTGAGGATTGAAGCAGCCAGCCTCGTCGAATTTGGTGCTGCGGCTTGACCGGAGGCTGCCTTGGTCAAAGGCCATAGAGGCCTCTTCAAATTCGGAGAACCCATATATAATGAATAACTCCCTCAAGCGAGTTTTAGTGAGCACCGCAAGCTCGGTAATGAAGCCTGCAAGCCCTATATGATAAGCCCCCTAGGCACTATAAGCCCGACTGTAAAACCTCTTTGCCCTCTGAGCCCTATGATAAGCCCTTCAAGCACCAGAAGCTCAAGACTTGAGACTGACGGATCCCACATCCTAGCAGAGCCTCCCAAAGGAGGCAGCGCAGAGGGTGCGGGATAGCCACCTCCTCCAGATGCTCTTTTGTGGGCTTTATATAGGGCTTCAAGATTTTTTGGGTCTTCAGGTGTGGGGTTGGAGACCACTGTAACACCCTAAACCTGCAAACTTGGCAGCTTTCAGGCCAGTTGCACATAAGGGCTCAGTATGCACTCCCGGAAGATTCTGGCGTGAGTTTTGGCCTGACCTTCGCGGAGCTCGTCATATGAACCTCATGAACCTGAAACCGTAGCAGGCTCTTCGCGGGATCCCGGAAGCTCTTGCAGGCCATCAGAAGACCTCAGCAACCCGCGGGAATGACTCCAATGATCCCCATCGCCCCTGTCGCAAGGAGCATGGATCCCTGCACCCTCCACCCGAAGCGAGAATAAGGCTGTGCGTTGGTTGGAAACCTTGGCTCTCGCTTGACAAAATGTGTCGGAACAAGCGACAAGATCGGATGCAAACGGCAAAGTGCCTTTTGATAGTTTTGACGCGACTCGCCGTTGCAGACCATGTTGCCGGCCGGCCATCTTTGGAGGTCCAAAACTTCAGCAGCACAATTCTCTTTTACGTAGTCCCTCTACAATACTATACTCCCTTTGCTGATAGAAATCCTACATTACCCACAAGTTCATTCCCATAGTGTCGGGTCTTTAAGGTACTGCAGGGATTTATGTTATCAAGAGTAAGAATCTCCTTAGCCCTAAACCCTAAACCCTAAACCCTAAACCCTAAACCCTAAACCCTAGGTTTAACCCTAAAGCCGGTGCAGTCCTGCCGGGGCCCCCTTGGGTGGCAAGGGGGGCCGCACCCGGCCCGGGGCTGCCGTGGGGGCCGTTCCTGGCTCCCGAAGCGAGGATCATGTAGGGGTTTAGGGTTTAGGG